>PNEQ01096596.1:0-17920 GCA_003012365.1 Medauroidea extradentata | reverse complement strand
AATTGTTCGGTGAAACTTTGAGAAACCGCTTCCGCGCATTGTATGTCGTCCTTCAATGTAACTTCACAGCTGAACGGTACTTTGTCATTATTTGTCTACTCTTTGCCCGAAGAAGCCAAATTGTTCGGTGAAACTTTGAGAAACCGCTTCCGCGCATTGTATGTCGTCCTTCAATGTAACTTCACAGCTGAACGGTACTCTGTCAGTATTAGTACATCTTTAATTTCAATACACAATTTATTGCCTAGCTGGCATTCCATTTTCTTATTTGACATATATTCAGATACAAATTTATTGCACCTTGCTACTCCTTAACTCTCCCATCCTATGACTTTTTCCTGACAGCCTGTATAGATTTTAACATACTTATTGATTTTTAAGGTATTAAAATTTTATTTATGACATTTAAAGTATATGCAACAATTCTGGCCCCGAATATGTTACTATTAATGTAGTCACATTGGAAGCCTGAGGCTTCCCAGTACAAAAATCCTACAATAAGTAGATCACTAACTTAGTTTAGCAAGTGTGATAGGTAATCACAAGTAAACAGTATATATGATATCTATTAAACGAAAAATATGATAATTGGATATTCGTTTGCAAATTGTATATGAAAAATAACTGTACAATTTTGGACTATATTCGATTAGAAAACAAAATCAGATTTTCGGTTCTCTTTACTGAGCTCAAACAATTCCAAATTATCGTTTGCAATTGCAGTTAAAATGTTGAAAAACTCCGAAAAAAATGGCACAATTCATTGACACTTCCGAGTTTTAGACGGGGGGGGGGGAGGAGTGTTTCTCAAAACTTATTGTAACACTCTAGACAACATGACATGACTGCAGTATAGGTCGTATACTCAGACACTGTCCAGTGACATCTCGGCAGCCCTCCCAGCTTCCAGGAACCTCGACTTCCTGGACAGCGGCTGCTGGACATAACCGATCTTCTTTGTATCTTCCGAGCAAGGACCTCAACTCTCTTACAAATACTACTGTTCCATGTTAAACGACCTGACGCCGCCTATTACATTAGGCGTGTGTTGTAGCGATCACCCGTGTTGTTCTGCCAATCATGTCAACTAGAGACTTGCGGCAGGAAAAAGTATGCCCCACACGATCTGCGCAGGCAAGAGTAGGAGCACTAACTAATTTAAACTAAGCTAAACTAATTGTCACAAGGTAGAGGATAATAGAGGGATGGAGGTGTGTGTAGAACAAATACGCAGACCACTACGGAGCCTTGTTTTTTTTTCTTTGGTTACGCGCTTCTATCGTGGCTCACGTCTCACATGACTGGAGTACCGCGAGCAGCAAAGACCCCTAGTGCAGTACAGAAATACAACCACCACAACTATGTCAGCACACTGCAGTCAGCGGCACCACGCCTGGGCCACGCCAGATCACGACACTTAACTTTTACGACAACAATCTCAGACGCGCTTTAGCACCCAGAACTAAACGCCCGTGTCAGTATATACGCCCTATGACCTTTTAAGAACGTAGTTATCTACAGTTATCCCCCCCCCTAATTTGAACTAGATATGAGGAATCCGTAATTTATTCTTCAACCACAACCTTGGGACTATAAAATGTAAGCCAACCCAATTTTTGTTTCATTTTGTAAGCAAACTATTTGAAAAAAATATTAACATGGGATACACACTAAGTCAGTTTGAAAGCGTAGATGTCTGCAAATTTTCGATACATTATGCAGGTCTGTGAAATCTACATTTTATTTATCCGTACCGGCCATGAATAAGGTAATATGACAGTATATGCTTCATATCAAATTTGTAAGTGTACGTTAGGTATCGATAATTATCATATAATTGGACATAGATATGGGATTTCATAATTAAATGCCTGTCACAATAATCTAAGAGATGATCATTATTGTATTTTAACACCATACATATAATAATTTTTTAACAATTTCATATCTTATTTGTCTATCTTGACCTACAGTACCATAATATGAAGAAATAAACATTTCATATTTATATAGGCAAAACTGTTTTTTGCCATTTTTATTGTAATTTGTTATGTATACAGCAAAGCTTAGTAATATATATACAATATAGAAAACATTTTCATAAAAATCTCAGTTCAACTGAGTGCTCGACTTTTACTATTCCTTTAGCAAGTAAACTTATTGTAGGATAACCTATCATTATTTTATTTTAGAGGGTTTTCTACGTCCCCTGGTTCTATGCAGTTAGGCTTAGTAAGGGACGGTTTACGAACTATCTTGATGTAAGAAAACGACACAAACCTCCATGATTGTGCTGGAACTCGAACCTACGACCTCTCGTAACTTTTATATTAAATTAAACTTCAATTGAACAAAGGCTGTCTTGACAAAGAATACTACATTTTGCATACATTAATTTGTCAGTTAATGATTGTGTTTCTTGTATTTTCCTTTCATTTGTATTAACTTTTAATTTTCATATTTTAATAATTTGTCCAGTAACTGGATTTGTTTCGCTTTAACTTATTTTTTTACTGTTATATTATTTGGAATATACACACTTATTCATTAGATTTTATTATTGTGTTTTACCATAATTTTTAGTAACATTTTTTCCTCGCAATTTTTAACATACGATCTTCGTACAATTCCTGTACTGGTTTGGCATTATACAAATGACCGGTCTTGTGTACACACGCTATTACAAACGTATGTAGCCGATTTGCAACAAAAAACACAATAAAACAAAAGGCGGCTGTATAAGGTTCTTGAATTAATTTGAGATTGATTTTAATTGTTATTGATTTTTAATTCGTATTTTTCGATACGACTATGTTTGTTGGCAGCAACTGGTGCTGGCTTTTATTTGCTTTATTGTGGGGTTTCTTCAACTCGGCAATATTCCCCCGCAATGACGTGTTTCCACAGGGAAGGGCCAGTTTAAATTTTTATGCATGTTTCATACATCGCCATATAAATTAAAATGCATTGAAAAATAAATTTTTTGTGTTGATACTGTATTGTACAACAAAAACGTCTGAAGATTACGTATTCTGCACGTACTACTGTTTATGTTGTTAAAATGTTCTTAAATATCACTAACATTTATTTCGTTAAATATTATAATTTGGGATATTTTTGTAAGTCTCTACGCAGACACAGAAAGCGTAGACTCGCAGACACAGAAATCATAGACTTACTATACAGGATGTATCTAAATTCGACATAACAGATCTATCATGTGAAACGTTATGCAGAACACGTGTCGCAAAAATAGAATATGAAGGGAGCGATAAGCAATTTAAAATTGAAATTTGGAACAGTGTTTTCTGAACAAATCAGAAACCAAGTGAGATAAAAGGACACAATCCAGAACATTGTTTTATGTTAATGGCATCTTACTTCCCACAACAAATGCTCCTTCAAGCCTTCCTCCATTATGAAAATCACAGGGGTTGCCACCCTTGTGTTTCGTAAAACTGTGGCTGCGGTCTCTATGTTGGGACATTTGCGTATTACAAACGGTGTTTACCTGCACCTGCTTCATACGAAATTATTTTAAATAGTCTGCTTTCAAAGTTCATCTCATCCATGCTCACAACACAACACGAGTTTTAAACAGAAGGGAAATTCGTACACTTCATAAAACAAAATAATTGTGCATTTTCTAGTTTCTAGCGATGGGCATTGTTCACATACATATACATAGTAATGGCATTTCTCAACTGCATTGTTTAATTCATAATTTTTTCTGCAACCTTGTCTTTGTAACATCAATAACCATCAGTTCTTGGAAGTTGTACGAGTTGTCTACCTGCTAGGTTTTTAATACACGCCAATATTCTTTGGAAACTCACAATGGTTTAATTATTCTCAATTACTATGGTGGTCTTGATGTTTATCCGAAAGTTTTTGTATATAAAATAATTAAGTCCTGACTCATTTCCGTATGTTTATAAAATCATGAAAATGCTACCTCAGTATACCAAGTATCCGCAAATTTGGATCACACATAAGATGTTCTAAAACGCTGTCCTAATGGTTTGCCAAATTGTGGTCTTTTTGTGTCAATTTTTAGATGTCAAATTGGGATACCAAAGCCAGAATGCTCTGTACCACTTCACCTAGCATAAGTACATGATGTTCAAATAACGGAATCAGTCTCTCCTACGCATTTGCAACAAGAGGAACTTTTCCTTTAATGCGTGGCGTACTTGTAGATTTTTCTTCAAATATTTTCATATCCAGACATCGCCAAAGTTTTACGACGTACGAGGGTGGTCACCCTTGTGGTTTTCATAATGGAGGAAGGCTTGAAGGAACATTTGTTGTTGGAAGATTGATCCCAATAACATAAAACGATTTTCTGGATTTTGTCCTTTTATCTCACATGGTTTCCGATTTGTTCAGAAAATATTGTTTCAAATTTAGATTTTAAGTTGCTTATTGCTCCTTTCATATTTTATTTTTGCGACACGAGTTCTACCTGTTTTCTACTTCATTTTTCTCCTGACACTAGCCATAATATCAAACTTAGACGAATACGTTCCACAATGATATAACATGAATGTATTGTGTTATTCAGTAATGTTGTAGTGGAAGACGTTTAATAGTGTGGTACTGAAATGCAGTGCTAGTCCAGGCGAGACCCCCTGTGATGACTCTCAGCAGACCATAATGAGAAGCTGCAAACTGTGTTCTGGAGTTGCTACCGACTGCCACATGACAAAGCTCCAAGAAAATACTTAAGTGACAGAGCTTCTGTGTTAGTTTATACACCTACAGAATGTTGAGATTACCACCCTTGTTCATTATTAGTTCACTGACACTTAGGCAAGATCTTGTCTTAATATAAGGGGTACACATCGTATACATGTAACACTTGCGAACTTCTATTATAGGCTTATCCGAACCATGTCCAAAAATAATGTATTCCTTACATCTTCAAACCCTTGTAATATGAAAACGTTATTTCATACGGCGGTATTCCGATATTCATATTATAATTAATCAATGTGTATCCATAGCTTTGTATACGAAGACCCGCCATGTTGGAGCTCGCCCCAGTCTGCGCTAGAGACGTCAGAATCTTCGCCGCCTGTGTCGACGAGCCCAGAACCTCGACGATCCATGACATTTCTCAGATGTTTTTCTAGTACGAATTCGTTAACATTAAACTAAATTTTGTTACGTCTGTAACGTGCAGGTATTGGTATAGGAAGGTATTAAGTAAAATATATACTTATTTAGGATAATCTGCGAAATTGAAATTGTCTGATCATGTGACCATTCATTCGATTCGGTATCGCGTCACGATACCGAATCTGTAATGCAAAATATGCTGCGAGGATTTTATTGAATTGAGGGTAAATAAGAGAAATATGTGAGAATCTGGACCTTTCCCTCGGGCCAGGATAGCAGGTGGTGTCTAGGAGCAGTGGCGCCGTCCTGCCCATTACTCTTCTCACACCCTTCCGCTGGACCACTCTAACCAGTTGGGGGAGGGGGGTGCAGCAGCCTATAGGAACAAGGCTTAGATGTTATAATGTATAATATGAATTAGACTTTTGGCTAGGGTAATATGTTAATTTAAATAAGTAATAGAAGTTAAATAAACAAATTATAGTTGTCCAGGTTTTGAAACCAAATATGCAAATTGAAGTTAATAAATGCGACGGTGGTGTACTACAGGGTTGGCTTCGGTAGGCGGGGCTGTTTCTGAATGCTCTCTTCCCTTTGGCCGGATTACCAACACTGGGACTGGTGGCGGGTTTTCGACCAGTGTGGGGAGAGAAGAGAGAGTTCAACGGACCGCGGACGGAGGAGGTCGCTAGGTCTCGCGTCGGGGAGTCATCGGGGGTTCGGGCGTCGAAGGTCAGGGCGGCAGACCGCTGACAAGACGACCCGATCAACCGAGTAACAACGACGAGGCGAGTGAAGTTGTTCGGCGGCGCGACGTTAAATGCAGTGGATAAGCGGGATTACAAGTAGGGTCACTAGGTCGGGGCATCAGACCGCCGACATGACCACTTAGTCCGCGTCGACGGCAGAAGGCGGGGTGCTATTAACGCAATTTCAACTTAGTGTATCGGCCGCGCTAGACTGACGGGTCTGTACAATTGTTAGCCACGCCCGCGGGAGTCAGCAACTCTGTGCACCATCGGCTTCTAGAACTGATCAGACCTCGTTTTATTCACCTAAAATCACAATAATCATCAATAGTGTAGAAAACTATAGCCAGATAGAACATTACCGACAAACAGAGAAGCATTTAGTAATTGAACGAGAAGGGGAACGTCGTAACTCTGTTATCAGTGTTCTCCATCTGTTATTCAAACCATAAGTGATTACATTTTGGTATAGGCTTTTTGCTTTGTTTTTAACAAATTTCTTTTGTCGAACTTAAATACTTTATTTAGCGAACTTGCTGTGTCCACTTGGCGCTCGATGGGCTCAACAGTGCAATCGATAAATATGTGCTAGAATCATAAAATATTAAGTGGCCCATACAATCATAAGATTTTAATTAAAAATACACGATAGTTCTCGTGCGCACATGAATAGTTCACTAAGTTTTATAACGAATACAATAATAAGAAATATATTGAGCTCACATAAGAAAATCTTGGAAGTCCAATAGTCTCTCATCGGGACAAATGCGCCTAACGCAAATAACATTAATATTACGTGTGGAGAAAAAATTTAAATGTATTTTCCACGGAAAATCAAATGGTCAAATCTGAAAGAAATTAAATCATGAATAGTATTTAACAAAATCACGTTCATAAGCTCCAATCTGACAGTTTGAAATCACCAATCAAGAAATGTCAAAACTAGCAAACAACTGAATAAAAAAAGCGCCAAACAACGCATAGCTTTTGGACTTAAGAGTCATCACGGCACATGATATTAAAAAAAAAAACTTTTTCTCATAAAAGTACACATCAAATCAAATTAACGAGCAATCTTATCTATAAAATGTTTTTAAACCAAAGTGAATTTCATGAATACAGCATCCAAAAATGTTAATTTAGAAAAATGACTAGAATTAAAAATGTACACTAAACCTACACGGCGACAGCCAGCCACCTTGCACGTCATTGGACAACAAGTTCCCAACCTACACACTACGTTACTGGAGCAGAGTACTTACATGTCAACTGAACCCTAGACGAAGAAGAAGTGATGCTACAAACCGTCACAAGCACCCGAGCTAAACCTGGCCAGGGCTTAACAAACTGCACAAGTAGTGGGAAGAATGGAGGAGAAAACAAGAGAACAGAAGTCAACTAGAGAAAGCTAAGAGGACACGAACCGAGCTCTTATATTGTCGATAATAGTTCCAATAAATTCCGCCACGCGCCACCGTCGTAGCATTGAGCACCAGACGATGCAATCCCCTCCCTTTAAGTGTCTCTAGAAGAAAGAAGGTGTCTGAACAAGTTTGCAACCCCAGGGAAACAGTTTTTTTCGCAATAAACGTAGATAGATAAGCACTCTTGAAAGACGAAGATAAGCTGAATAAGAAGAAGATAGTCGTAAGCGATAGTTCATACAAGTAGCGAAGAAACAGATCTTGTAGTAATAGTTCACAGCAGAGAAACATATCTTGAAGTAATAATTCATAGCAAAGAAACAGACCTTGAAGTAATAGTTCATAGTGAAGAAACAGATCTTGAAGTAATATTCCATAGTGAAAAAACAGATCTAGAAATATTTTTATAGCGAAGAAAAAAATCTTGAAATAATAGTTCATAGCGAAGAAACAGATCTTGAAATAATAGTTCATAGTGGAGAAACAGATCTTGGAATAATAGATCATAGCCAAGAAACAGATCTTGGCATAATAATTCATAGCGAAGAAACAGATCTTGAAGTAATATTCCATAGTGAAGAAACAGATTTGGAAATAATAGTTCATAGCGAAGGAACAGATCTTGTAGTAATAGTTCATAGCGAAGAAACAAATCTTGAAATAATAGTTCATAGCGAAGAAATAGATCTTGAAGTAATAGTTCATAGTGAAGGAACAGATAGTGAAGTGCTAGTTCATAAAACATGTAGCGAGTAAATCACAGAATTCAAGCTTCTCCACGGATGCACATCGACGGGGAGGGGGGCTGTGACACGTACAGCTTCACCTTAGACCCTACAGAAGACGGCAACCAGTGGTACAGTCAAGAGTAAAGGGTTGCAGCAACGGGGGGAACAGGTGCAAGAGCTTCCAATCACACAGGATCTCTGGAACAGTGCCCCCGGCGGGCGGACGTGCAGCCGGAACTCAGAAGTCTACAACTTCTCAGCAACTCAGGACATCACAGGACTTCTTTGCATTTCTCGTGACATCTTGAAGTGGCTCGGAACGAGGTGAAGCATGAAACGGAAACAAGACTCTAGCAGAAGAAAGAGCAGGAGCAAGCATGGAAAAACATAGACAAGAGAAATCTACACATGCAAATAAGGTATGAAAACAAGGAAAAAGTACAAAGGAATGCACGCAAAACACTCCAGAAATATTATAACAATAAATACAAAAATGCGAAACCCTTTAAACATATCCTGTACCGTAAAAAATGGTGACTTGGGACACAAGAAAAAATACTTTCCTCGTGTATGTCAACATTTAGAAAACAAATTTATGGGAGATATATACCAAATTATGAAAGTCGACATGAAATTAAATTAGTTTTCTCTCCAAATCTACTCACATATAAAATAAACACTGCAAATATGTGCCAAGTCACCCCACGTGTCCAGAGTCACACAGCTTTATGGAACATGATTATACAAAATAGCAAACAATTTAAACCCTACAGAATATATTACTCAGGTACTCAACAATACTCAAGATCTAGACATAAATCGCTTTAAATGGCTAGCATGGGCCTTCCGCGTTCCCCGAGGGGAATTCGGTAGCCTCAAAAGAACAGTATTAGAACCAAGTAACTTCTTTAATACATAAGGTCCATTAAACTTTGATCAGAAATCTCCCGCTCTGCTTTGCACTCACATCAGGGAGCGCAAAATTCTTACATAAAACAAGGTAATCTACAGAAAAGGGAAAGTCAATTCTAGACCTATCTAGACGTTCAGCAACCTCGCTTTTCACCGCGGTGAGACATCGCGCCGCCTGGTCCTACATCGTGTTCCGGTCAACATAATTTAAATGGGGTGAAGGAGATGGAAGACCCCAAGCACTAAGTAAAGGATGGTAAGGATGGTGACCAACAAAGGGATCAAGAGGGGAACTCCAGTGGCACTATGCAAAGTACAATTCAAACCTACATTATGGAGTTTCAAATCCTTGTCCCAAGTTGCAAGATATAGTAATACAGGCCTTCAAACTGTTGTTGAAATGCTCCACCTGATTCTCACGAGGATAGTAAGGAATCGACGTAAAATGTTTCATTGTCCACTAAAAACACATATTCTTAAATGTGTTCCAAAATGCTCCCACACAACAATCCCATATCAGTTATGCGATTTCATGTCAATAATGATCCGTCGACACCTTTTCCTTACTTTCTTTATCTCTCAACCCTAGAGTTGGATCTATCTAGTCTTTAATGTAGATATCTTAAATGTCAGTTACCACTCAAGAATGGGAAAACAATGCCATATCAGTGTCACACAAGCAGTGCAGCAACGTGTTACTAAACACTCGTTAACGGTTTACTGAAGCAAACATTTTTGTTGCCTAATACGAATATTCGTTAATTATTAAGTTACATTCAAGGCTAAAACTGTACCTTGGACCAATTTATTTTAACGAAGAGTATGTTAAGTACTGAGAAAATTGACGCTCTGTGTTTAACAAACAACAAACACATTTAAGGGCGTTGGACCCATAAAATTTAATTTTTTTATATTTGTGCCAAACACCGTTCAACTTTTGCACATCAGATAACACGTCATTTCCCCAAGTAAAAAAAAATTAGGCCCCATAGTTTTTGCAAAATCACTCATCAAAGTCACGAAATGGCCATTACGGTGCAGCCAAAATCAAAAAAGTAATTAACTTACGAATTCAAAATTACGGGAACTGAAAGTCGGTGTATCAATGCATTTCATGACATGTTTGACAAAAGTTAGTTTTGAATATTTCAGTAGTAGCCGAAAGTCAAAGTTAAGCAAAAATTTACTCATTTTCGTCAATTTTTAAAAAATAAAAAAATATATCGCTTTGTGTTTACAAAAGTGTCTTGAAGTAGTTCACATCATTAAGTATCGATGTGAATTATCTTGTTTCTGCAAGTTTATTATTTTTTATTATTTTGGCTACACCGCAACTGCCATTTTGTGACTTTGATAGGTGATTATGCTAAATCTATGGGCCCAATTTTTTTTTATTCGGGGAAATGACGTGTTATCTAATGTGTAAAAGTTGAACAGTGTTTGGCACAAATATAAAATTTTGAATTTTTACGGGTCCAACGTCCTTAAACGTAAATCGTAATACATATTCGAGAAGAGACTACCCCTCCCAATCCCCATTATTTAATACTGAATTTGTTCTGACACGGAGTTGCAACTGTTTGTTGTAGTGCTAGTGCTAGTGCTTTATTCAGGTATTATTAAGGTATTGTGTTCAGCTTCCTTTCAGCTTCAATGCCATCTTCACCTACTACTCTACCATTTTCATGAATTTTCTCTTGATTACCAAATCATTCTCTTGATACTTTGGTACTTTCGGAATCACTCTGCCAATTCAGGACCATTCAGTAGTTCACTGAAGAACTTCGCCAGTGTCTCACAGTTCTCTTTGTTATCCAGTGCCAGTTCTCCACCTTCTTTTTTGAAATACTGATTTCGCAGTTGGCATCCTCTGATTCTGGGATTAAATGTCATGTAGAAATTACTTGTATTAAAATTTCGGAAGTCCTCGATTCCTTGTAATTGATTCTTTTCATGTTCTTTTTTAACTCTCTTGATATCTTTTGTTTTGTTTTTTTTTTCTCCCTCAGGTCGTGGAAGTCACTTCCTCCCATTTATCTTTGATCCTTAGTTTTATCGTGAAGAACTTTGGTATCATTCTTATCTTCTTATTTATTATATGCGGGGTCAGATTGATTTGGATTCTGGTGAGAGAGTGATCGGAGTCCTATGTTTGCTCTCTTCTTACTTGTACATTCATGATGTCTCTGTGGTTACTGTGTGAAATTACTACAAAGTCAATCTGGCATTCTTCTGAAGATTTCACAGGCGATCTCTCATGTCTTGGATTTCAAGAACTTTTCCCTGAAGTGGGTTGATATTATCCTCATATTGTGCTGGTAACATAGCTCGACTAGTCTCTGGCTATTCTTGTTAGTGAATCGCTGTCCTGTCCTATCGTTCCTCTGAATCTCTCTTCGCTGCCCAATTTTGAGTTAAAATTACCTGTTGAA
This sequence comes from Medauroidea extradentata, assembly GCA_003012365.1. NCBI lineage: Eukaryota > Metazoa > Arthropoda > Insecta > Phasmatodea > Phasmatidae > Medauroidea > Medauroidea extradentata. The sequence continues at coordinate 6,554 of PNEQ01096596.1, read as the reverse complement.
ATATTTACATTACCGTTGGGGACTTTTATCATTGTTCTCTCTAGTTTGTACTGCAATTGCAAAGAAGGGTGCAAATCACGATATAGCTCGGTACTTACCAACTCATTCATTGTCTCTCTTATTTTCTTGGTTTACTGGAACGTGTTCATTGATTATTGTATAGGACTTGTACGCACATTTAAGCCTTGTCATGAATATGTTGGCAATTGGTTTCACATCTGTTACTAATTCGAGGATTCTCTTATTAAATGTGAAAGCTATTCCTAGGAGCAGATCCTTTGCCTATTGCCCTGTCTGTTTTACTCTTGAATAGTCTGTAATTATTCAAATCTGAATAGTCTGTAATTATTCAAATCTACTATGTTCTTGTCAGTCGTGGGGGTGTTTTGGATTCTTAATATCAGAATATTTTGTTCATCTAATATATTATCTAAAATGTATAGTTTCCTTGCTCTGGTTAGTTTATTGATGTTCAGTGTTCCTATGTATGCCTTCACTTTGGTGGGAAGTTTTCAGGAGGTCTCAGACTCCCACTGTTTTCGTGGGAGATCGATCTCTCCTGAATTCGATATTCCAGTTACAGGTGCTACTGTGGGCACCATGGATTGGTTACCACCTGGGATATTGGCGTTATTCCTCTCCCGATTCATGTCAATTACATACTTTATTTCAAATTACCTAACATTTAAGACGTCCTTCAAGTCATGCAACTTAAGTATGGCGTGGTGAGGTAAAGAAACTAAGCTGTAGTATGATACTATCATTACATCACTATGTATAATGTAGCACTAGTTTTTGGTGAATGGAATAGCTCTCCCCAAAAACTGTTGTACGCATTTGGAATATAACGTTCACATTTCTTAAAATCATCTCTTTTCTACTTCGAAGGTTTTTCAGAGTAGACTTTTTTTCAGTCGGCAGTTCTGTTCTCAACAAGCAATGTTCCTAAGTTCGAAACAATGTCTTATTAAACCACCAATGAAACCACAAGTTATCACATACCCTGGTTTTGTACAACAATATTCCAAATAAAATTACTTGGAAACACTGAATGACTCCTCGTTCTGCCGTGGAACATTTTTACCATTGACCAGTCTGAGTAACAAGTTTTCTTGTACACGCATTGCCCCACGATATCCAGCTAAAAATATTGTCTTGATAAACTTGGCAGCATAGCCGCACTATGTAGATTCTATCTGCCTTATGAAGTATTCTTTCATAAGACCGAAGTCCCAATCATAGGGCAAAGATTAGTGGTCTCTCTGGGGAAAGTGCTGTTTTATTACCCTGGTACGGCGTGATTCAGTCAGTAATCAAAAACCTCACTATGGCATTGTTTCTGCTCTATCCAGAACAATTATCACTGAACAAGTAAAGTTCTGAAATGCTTGGGTCTATTTCATTGTCAGGATACGTTTTTAGAAAACTACACAATTCATCTGCTGATATTTTATGCAATTCCATTATGATACACATAGCTTTTAATATTGTGTGTTTCCATGTTATGTATGCCAATTGTACTACGTACACTTAACTGCCTGTAATAGTTAGAAACACTGGCAAATCGCGAAAATGTTTAGCATAGTCTCCAATAAACTGTAGTAGTTTGACCGTGACACGTGTGAACAGTTTTGTGTCGAATCACTCACGCTGCGTGTTCAAGCTGTACAGTTCTAACTGGGCCTGTTGTAGAGAGAAACAATGCTTCAAGTAAACAATAGCCAATATAGATACAAAACATTCAGTGTTATATACAGCATGTTGGAGCCTAGCAAATAGTCATATTTCCCGCGATTTTCCAGTGTCTATAGTAATAGTATATGTCTTGCACTGTAACTTGTGGTAACGAAACTGTTACCACGTATTCGAATCACTGGCCATTCTCCTCTCGCACATCTTGAAGTTACTTATTTTAACACAAGGTTGAAAGTTTGGCTTCTGCACTTGTGTATCAACCGTTCTGCAGTGGCATCTTTTTTGGCACTGTTACATAGAAAATGACACGTTTATACTTCAGCTCCTTACAAGTACTGCAGGTATCATTTTGAGGTCAGTCAAACAGAAGAGAAAATTTCTGTTTAAAATAATTCCAGTAAAACTAATATTTTACCTTATAATTTGTATACATTACCATAAAAATCTCATACATTATCTTGACAGATAACCGATTACCTTAATATTTTATTTATTTTCCCGTGGAACATGATGACTCGGTGGGGGAGAACGAAATATGATCATGAAATCGACGGCAAACATTTTCTAAAAACAGCATTTGTAGTAGATGATTTATCACGGGAATCCCTTGGTGATTTTCCCTCTTTTGAAAGTCTCACCAAACTATAAACCTTCTTAGTTGTTACGCCATGAAGTTGCTGATATGCAGTTTTACAAACTCAAACACGACGCGATCCACAGAGCATATGATACTTCGCAGAGACAGATTTAGGTATTTTAATATCAATATCTTCCCTAGAACGTTTCCTGCTCACTTGTTCCGTTTCTATAAACCGTTGAAGGTTAAAATTTTGTTCGTACTTTGTACTCGTTCCACGAATGTATGCATATGCAGCATTTCTTGAGTTGTAACATCAACCAGATAGCCACGTTGGCATCTGTTGAAACAGTTCTAAAACCTTATTAGACCTCTCTTATAAAATACATCAAATTACTGACAAGTCGTGAAATATTGACTGTTTCTGAATTCCTGAGGTCGATCCTTGGATCCGGGATTCCACATAGCCTTCAATAAAATAAGTCCTTTACTATGGGCAATTTTCACTTAACGTGTACTGTCTTGACTTCTCAATGCTTTCTTAGCTAGTCTAGCGCTGTTAAAACTAGCCCGGTGTTAACATCTTGAAGCAATATTTTGGAAAAAATTTAACATGCTGCGCCTACTGTTTGCTATGTTTATTATTTAAAACCTGGTACACCAATCGCTCTGACAGACACAGTTCGGCCATGGTGTACGTCCGAAAAGGTCTCTATAAAACTCTTTAACGGCTTGTATTTATTTCGCTAGAGTGTAGGTATGCAAAAGCTAAGAAAATGTGGTAAGTAAAACTACTGTTTGATTGAACTGCAAAAACCATTACAAATAAAAGTAACGAGAACCATCATTTAACAGGATATGTCATTATACATTTGAGAAAAATAAATGCTAACATAATAAAGAAACTACCAGGAAGGGCGTGAATATGCTTGCAAGGATTCATGACACAGATACGTGAGGCAAGGATGTGATCTTCGATCCTTCTTAGAATTCGGACAGTAATACAAATAGAACATCCTTAATGATGCAATTTCCAAGGATGCGAAGGCCGCAAAAGATCTTTGAGGTGACAACTTGGACACAACCAATATTATCAAGAAAAAAGTATGTGCATATCCACAACCAATGTATTTCTTTCTTCTAGGAACATCGTGGCCTGCTAAGAACACGCTAGGCTCACCCTTCCCTTTAGCAACTCGTGTTATATTTATTTTATAGGTATCGGGATTCCTTACTTTTTTCTCTTTCTCTCTAGGTATATGCTAACAAATTGGATTACAAATAGTATGACTCATGGTCACAGCACTAGACAGAAAAATTATTTATTTATAGGGTATATTTGCCCAAGTACGTCAAAAATGTTTAATATATAATGAATTTCGGTAGTTCAACAAGTTATCCGCACAGTTAAAGGATTGAGAAACAAAATTAAATATTCAAAATTATGGTTAAATAATGGCTAAGGGAGAAAGAAGATGTGTAAAGTGCATGAGTAATTGTTGTGCTAGTAACTTTTAATTAGTAATGGAATTCAGTTTTTAAAAATGTTGTATTTTTCAGATGTAATACTTTATCAGTTCTAAATAACTGGCAAATAAGTAAAAAAATAAAAGTAAATTAAGAATTGCACTTTCCATCATCACTTGTAGCGTCCATTTTGTTGAAAGCGAAATAAAACGTATTTATCACAAGGAGCCGCTGTTGAAATATCACGTGCAACATGCTTACAAAACCTTTTTTTTCCGCAGAAAGAGAATATGTTCAGAACATGTTCCCTTTCTGAATCAAAGTTAATTTTCTTAAGTTTTTTTCACACAGTTATGTTCATGTAATACATTCTTTTTTTTTGCAGAGAACGAAGCGCCTATGTTTGAAGACGCAACTTCCGGTATGAAACTATTTTCGCAAAAAAATGGACATGTTTCCGTACTGCAATTAGAGATTCACACATACACACACATATTATATATATATATATATATATATATATATAAGCTGGGATGAATTTGGACATGTGGTATGACCTTAGGACATTTGAAAAAAAAATTTTCCGCATATATGTTAGGCCTGAGTAATGAAACTACTTAAGATAATTTCAGATTGTGAATTTATACATGAAATTTAATGCGTATTTACTCACAGTTGACAAACATGTTAAATACAAATTTGTTTAAAGAGTCCCGAAGCAACCCCATGCGTCAAAAGTCACCTCCGCTAACGGTATGTGCATACACAAGCTGAGGCACATAAAGTGTAAAGTTCAGTCTGTATGCGTAAATATCCGGTAAATCGTGATGAGAAGGTGCCACTTCGTACACAATCATATTAAGGTTAATCAAACAATTTAAGATAGGGACCCAAAAAAATAATTCGTTTCCAATATGGCGGCCATTTTCCAAAATAGTGGATCAAATCTTGAAATTAGTGCAAATATATAGTTGATGTGTCATTTTTAATGTTTTTCCGCATAAAAATGCATTAAAATAATTTAAAAGTACGTACCTTAATTATTTTGATGAAAGTGTTTATAATTACAATTTCATTTACATATTAGACTAATGTCAGTGTCAAAATAAATTTTTGAATATTTTATTTTTGTTTTGTAATTGGTTTTTCCGTGTAAACTCATATTTAAAGACATATAATAAGTGGTTTGATTTGTTTGTCATACGTAAGCATATTATATGGCTATGAGAAAGAAATTCCGACTCGCCTCCCCCGAAATAGTTCCTCGTTTGTTGTCTGGAGTAAATGCTGTCTGTGCCAACAACCTGGTCAGTTCATCTGTCCATCTGAACATCGTAATCCAAAACAATGAAATGCGGGCTAAAAAACACTATCAGAAAACTTGATCAAATTTACGGAACTTGTATTGTTACCAAATGATGTCAAGATTGAAGAATTTGATGAAGGAGAAGGGGTACAGGCCATCTTTGAAAACACCAGACATGTTGGCAAAAACAGTGTACACTCACGTATAACACAAAAATTCTGAGCATGCCATTCAGTGGTCACAATCATGTAACAAGGAAACCATAAATCAAAATGAAGCCTTGTTTGGGGAATCGTCATGCCAGACACGTCGAGCCACTCCTAGGCCTACCGTAAATATTTGTTTCTTATGCAATAGAGGTCCACTTTGGAACCAACCGCTTACCAATGTTGCAACAATGGAGTTTGAAAAGTACATTCGCGAAAAGTAGTCACTCGTTAATAACACGAAGCTTCATGCTCTAATAGAGGGTACATATTTAATTGCTTTGGAAGGTAAACATATGTAAAAAAGCGAGATCTATAGAGATGGAAAATCGAAATCAACATAACGAAGGAAATACTGTCTGTCTTACCATTGCTTTTGCACATATTGCATCATTTATAAGTGATTAACTAGCTTCTGGGGACACAGAATATATTATCTGTATGTCGAATATTTAAAAAATTTACAGTATGAAATTAATAAAGCTTGCCAGGCAGGGTGAGCAACCAGAAGCACGTACAACTAGACTGAGAGAGAGTGAGTTCTCTACGATTTCCCAAACTTAATGGCAGGAAGTAAAGGTAAATAATATATTTTGGTCAGAAATAGTGCAAATATTTTTCAAATTATACCCCCCGAAGACAGTGATGCCGATACCATAGCATCTCAAATGTTTTTTTTCTAAGGTTGAGAGAAGAGATGTTTAGATACACAACTAATTTCGATGGTAGCTTTGATACTGAGCACCAGAAATCATCAGCATCCGCGAGTTTGCTAGCGACTATAAATCTGTTGCTTTATGGGTACTGAAGTGAAAGACAAACACACTACCCAATCGGCATGAAGTATTTCTCTATTGATACTTTTCAATCATACGAAAAATGTTCCCCGTGGAAATCGAGTACTACAGAAAACAACATATGAGACACCCTGTTGCATTTTCAAGACTTTGTCTACATGTGGCAAAACCCGCGATAAAAGTATCATAAATGAAGATCACAATTCAGAACTCTCCATTTCGTACAACCGTCTGTCAGAAATAACATCAGAACTTTGTCAAGATGTTGTGGACCACTCCAAGAAGGAGGGAGTCTTCTGTCCTGCCAATTTCAAAGAAGGGTTGTTCACTGTAAGTGCAGGTGACAATATTAACTACAACTTATCTTCTACATCTGAAATTACATTACACGGCACAAGTATTTCAATGTACTAGCTACCAACACCTGCTAATGCTGGTACAGTTCGTCCATATGTAACAGAGATACCATCAAAGCAGCTGAAATTAAAAAAAAAAAAAAAAAAAAA
>PNEQ01096595.1:0-17923 GCA_003012365.1 Medauroidea extradentata | reverse complement strand
TTTGTAGTGTTTAATTAATTAATGGTAAATATTCTTGTGCTTTAATTGTCTAAGTTAATTAACGTTCTGTGGAACAGTACTAATTGTGTGCGTAATTAATTGTGTTGTGAGAGTTATAGTTGATTACTGTTTTGTGTATTTCATAGCTTTGTGAGCTATTAAATCCAGTACTTGATTTAACTCTTTTATTTATAATTATAAGACCTCTATCCCAAAAGAACTCATGGGTATTGCCCACATGAAAAGTTTGTGCTCCTCAAACTTGTAACAATAATATAATGCCTTGTAATGTAATATAATGCAATATAATGTAATAAAACATAATGTAATGCAGTACGAAAAAATGTAATAAAATATTTGTAAATATATTGTCATGTAATGAAATATAACATATTATAACAAATATGATATTCTGTAATATAATATTATTTTATTCTCTTATTATGTTAATTGTAATACATGATATAATAATTGCTTACATGTGTGTAACATAACATGTTGGGTTAATGTAATATACATATATTGAAGAGTGATTCAAAAGAATTTGTCGTCCAGGCTCCATAAGGATAAGGAAAACATGCCAAAGAAAGGAAATGACATAAAGAGCAGATCGCAAAACTCACTCCCCCCCCCCACATGTTGTAAGATATTACAGAGATAGGTAGGCAATAAGCAGTATTAAATCAACAGTACGTACCATACAGACACGTGTGTCTGACATCGACTGATGTGCATAGGAAACAAGGAATGTATTACAGTATAATATGGTTTATTAATAATAGCATTTCAGCAGTACATCGTCTTGACAGCGAATAAACTGGCAGTTCTTTACTTTCGGCACACAATCCTGTCTTGTAGCTTACCTGTCTTGCAGAGTAGGGTAGCTTGCCATTGTGCAGCACTCTTTAAGAAGATTAGTAAACTGAAATTCATATCACTGTCGACTGCTGGTGATGAAGCTGATTGATGCTTTTGGCATGTGCAGTGACGCACATATTCGCTAAGTGCCTGAGTTTAGTTTTTCCTTTTGTCTTCCAGCATTCGGTTTTCTAACAGTGAGCCTGTCTTCCGCAGTATTTGATGTAGATTTACAAATACTGCGCTGGAGAAATGACGACATTCCGAATGTCGAATGTATAATGATTCTACTGCCCGATAACTGACTTGAACCTCGCTTCTCATATAGTGAATGCCGACCAGCTGCAGGCACATGCAGACTAGCTAGCAGCCGATGACACTTCCACGTAAATGTCAAGTAGGCTACATCTTGAATGACTCTGTTTGCAAACTTACAATTTCTCGAAAATGTGTGGTGAGAAAAAGAGAGATTACCAACCCAGTTTTATCATATAAATCGATTCCTTTTTCCCTCTACTTTCAGCTCTGTGAGTTTGGGCAATGAATTATGTTCTTCGGTACATAATTTTATTTCGACAACATCAAAACTGCCTGAATTATGGTAATGATATAGGTTATGATGCCTGCAGGTTATATAATAATAATGCTGCGTTTATCTGTAATCGTATTAAAAATCAAAATAAATAACAAATAACAGATTACTTATAGAATTACGGGGCAGTTTAATAAGACCGAAGCATTGAATTATCTGAATATATAGCCTATTTGCTATTTGTCAATAGCTTTAAAGGCCGCTTATAAAAATGTTTTTTTTTCAGATATACAATGTTGCAGCAATCAAAAAAAGAGCCATAACATAGCAACTTTTGCAGAAGAAGGAATTGCATTTTTGAAAAACAGACAAGAATTTTGGCGACAGCAACGACCAACGACTTCTTCAAGGAAGGCGAAAGAACATCAGACGACAGCTAGTACCGCCAATCTTGTACATTAAAAAGCTGTTTGTTGTTTCTTTTGTCTTAATCTGCAGCCCTGAATAATATGTCTATAATATTAAAATATTTTAAGTTCATTGGATTTATATATATATATATGTGTGTGTGTGTGTGTATATGTGTGTGTGTGTGTGTGTGTGTGTAAATTATCTCTTGATGTACTATAAGGTGGATTTGTTGCTGATCTTCTTTCTTTGCCTTCTACAAAGCTGCTAAATTACGTCAAGCGAGAATACACATTTTGGGGTACTTGTAGTCTACAATTATGATGATCTCTTATACAATATAATGATAACATTTTTATTTCGAAGGCATGGCTGTTGTATATCCAAATCCCCACACTTCTGTTTGGTGCAACCTAGGTGATAAGAATCCGTACAAAAAAAATTTGTAACCAACCAAAAAAATAAAAATTACTGACACACTGCCTTATAAAACTTTGTCTATTTTCTTAATGCTGGATAAAGTTATACTTCCTATGAATTTGTACATTGTGTCGGTAGAGTACTGTAACAACAATTTTAAATATTGTTACGATCTCTAGAGTCGAGCTTGCCATCAGAGATGGTGGGTGTACGTTACAACTACAACAGTATCATCACAATACAGTAGTTAAATTATCGTGTTGAGTGCTACTTTTTTATCTTGGCCAGGCCGGGTGAGCTGATATTCTCAGGGCAGATGGTCCATGGCATCTTATTACAACATCACATGGTGGCGTTTCAGAGGATGGGAAGCTTGTATAACATCCAAATAGGTCTTCGTCTCGTAAGTCTACGAGACACAATAACTTCTTATAACTAAAAACAACTGAAATAACAAAATTTTAAAAAAAGTTCAGTTCACCACAAATGTATATGATCAAAAATGTACACATACAAGCCAGCATGAATAAAATATGGCAAATAATGTAGACGTAGTGCTCACGAGGGACGTGAAAGGCATGCAATATCGGTAGATGGCCAAATCAGAAGGTATGTTTTTGTTGTTTAGAAAACAAAAACATGTCACATGCCTTGTTAAGTCTCTTTTCGTGTTGTAGACTTCGTAAGGGAATAGCCGCAACTCATGTCCTTAATTTCTACGAAATATCTTTTGAATGAAGGCTTATCAAAATGCCCCAAAATGCGCTTAATAATTTTCTGAAGTTTGAACTTTTGAATTCAGGCAACTGATGAGTTCTTGAGAAGATGAAGTACTGTTCTGAGGACCTTTGATCCTTCCATCACTCCCACAGAATAGTTTTAACGGACTGTATTAACTTAATTTATTAGTACATGAATAGTTAGTTCAATATCTTAACATAAGAGACCACTAGTATAAAAGAACAGGTATGAAAAGTGGCATTGAAAGTTGACCCTCATATGACTGATGGTGCCACTGGTAGAGTCGTGTTGATTTAACATTGCGTAACTGGAACTACAAGTAGCAAGTTCGTGCAGGAACCACTAGGGGCACTAGCAGTACGAGGGTATACTGCAATGTTGAAACATCATTGTAGGTACTGGGGGCTTTCAGTCATAAAGGGGTCAACTAACTCTATAGCAACAGTAGATAGAGAGTAGTGTCCAGGCCTGTATTTCTAAGGCTGTGTTAGAGACAAATATATTAAATTATGTGATACCATGCATAGCATTAACCATGGGACTCTCCATTTTCTGAAAATATGTTTCGTTCTGGCTTTATGTAAGGTTATATCATTATGTGTTTTCGGCATTTGTATTATAGTGTATGCCGAATAACTGGTGTGGCCTGCCCGCTTGATGCCGGGCAGCATGCACCATGTCACATAATCAGCCATCACTTCGTCAACATCTGTGACGTCACCACCAACTTCAAATCAGCAAACCACAAAATCACAAGAGGCAGTGTATTTGTGCTGTGTTTTCAATAATGACAATGTGTGCCCAGTAATCCCCACTCTTTGAGTATTCAATACTTCGCTTATATTTTTGAGTCAATTAAAATTTCCACGGGACACTGTCATGCCTCATCAGTAGCAGGTGAAGGGTATACACGCGTGTCCCGTCACGGAGGCGTACAACTTTGGTTTTAACCAGTCATTTCACGGCAGTAGCAGACATTTTCGGAAAATGTTTTGTGTTGCTTCCGTGATTGCCACCAACCTCGGTCGATTCGCAACTCGCGGCCCCAGAGCAGGGGCGTAGGAACGTTTCGGAATTTGGGGCTGGAGGGGGATACATCTTGGAACACTCAATTCCCCTAATAAAGCGATGGGTCCGGGAGTCGTCTCCCGAGAAATTTAGGGTTTTCAAGGTGCAAAATTGTGCAATTTAAGTATTTTTCGTACTTAGACATGCTAAAAGTGACAGTTAACAATTTGGGTGCCAAGCCCACGAAAAAAAAAAAAAAAAAATATATATATATATAGGCTATATATATCAGACAAAAAATTGATATTTCACACTGCGATTTAAGCAATTAAGTCCATAAATGATGCGGAACAAAAATATTTTATTTTGACAATATCCTTGCAGCATATAAATTGTTACAACAACATTCGTTACTGTTTACGACGCAAGCGTAGTATAATAATCAAGAATCTGAGAAATACTATGAAATAAAAATGAAAGTAAGGTAAATATTATTCTCACCAGAAATTCCATTTAAAGTGCTTTTTTTTTTGTCTTCGCGCTTACTATGTCCATTACGAAAATTCTATGATATTCATTATAAAGCAATGCGATTTCAATCTTCAGGGAAAGAATGTTGCAAGGTTATCTTCGCGGTAATATACATAAACATTTCATATTTCTATGAAGATTATTTAGCACGTATTAATGAACAGTACGGGAATACATGTGTTACGTGAGATATTTGTTATAATGCAATCATTTTAAAATGTTGCTTCCCAGTAAGTCGTTCAAAGTACAAATATTTTCTTGAACGTTATAGTAAAATAGATTCTACTACCTCGCATGTCACTTCCCGGGCCCCCGCACCCTGTAACCTCAAACACCAGACTTCTGGTGCAGACAGTACATACAAACCATAGAAAAGGGAGTAGTTAGGGAGTAGTTATAGAAGCGTGACTCTAACAATAGCAACTGCAACCTTATTTTTCGTGATAAGTGCTGCTATCTAGCGACAGTAGGCTGCTGCCATCTTGCGGAAGGAATAAGAACTATTTCCGGACATACGGCCATAGAAAAGGTAGTTATAGATGTGCAACTCTGATAGCAACTGCAACCATATTTTTTTGTGATATGTGCTGCCATCTAGCGATTGTACGCTGTTGCCATTTAGCGATCGTACACTACTGCTATCTTGCGGATGGAATAAGAACTATTTCCGGATGCACGACAGTGGCGGGAATTTCAAATGTAATGCCACTTAAAATACTTATATTATATATTTTTAATGTTATTTTTCGTAAACTCTGGCTGAAGTTACATAGAGAACGTAATCACAACTTCCAGCATTTATTGGTTACAATAGTCTAGTCGAAATTAACTTTAAATAAGTAGTTAACATGTTATAAAAATGACACAAAAATGAACACCAATCTTTAAATTCAGATATGCAGATCAAAATAATTTATAATGTTTTACCTGCATATTTTTCAATATTTATTCCACCTGTTTATGAAATTACACCAACTGAGACTCAAGTCACGTACCGTAAAGTGGGTATACTTTGCAACCTTTGCACCACCAAAAATATTTGTTTCTAGGCCGTTTGGTGCACCATGACTGGGTACTTAAAAAATATATAATTTAATGCCATAGAATACAATCACTTGTCATTCAACTGTCAGCATAGAAAATATATTTTTTGGTGGTGCAAAGTTACACGTGCTGGTGCAAAGTATACCCAGTTTACAGTACTCACTAAATATCTACAGTTTAATGTTTAAGTTCTTCCAAAGCAGCACTGATGTACTCTCCAGTTAATAATAAGTGGCATTACAATAAATTTTTCTTATCCATTTCAGAATTTAATGACTTCAGCAGCAAATATACCTTGTAATCATAAAATCGACAAAAATTTATGTAACTGAATTGCCTCTGCTAATACCTTAACAGCAATCGACCACACAATATGTCACATATTCCTACTCGGAATGTCACGGGTGTAACATTTCAAAGACTTCGTACTGACAAATTTTGGCCAGTATGGAAAGTAAAAGTATTACAGTGATCAGTCTTGACGTATGGACATTTTAATTTAAATGATACTTTCTTAACTAAAATATATTTCGAAAGCCATGAACCTTAGTTGTTGATAAGAAAAAAGGTTATCCTTACATTACACAGATTTACCTTTCCAGGATGATACATTTTAAACCCAAAACAATATTCAAAACCCAACAGTCAAAAGTAAATGTTGATACTTTCAGATACCTCAATTTGCCATTAACGAAACATCCATTATAATTTATTGTTCCTCCCCCCCTTCCAACAAAAAATTTGTATAAATTAAAATAGTCTTCATTTTACTGCAAATACCTTTTACTTTACAACATTGGGTGAGTGTCTCTCAAATTTAAGTTTGTATTATTTGTAAATAGTTTATTTATGTTTATCTAACATACATCACAAAATTTTTCATCCAGTATAAAAATTAATTTTTCATGATTACATTAATCTTACAAAAATTATCAGAGTCAAGAAAATTATATCTCTGTTCATACTATGTACAGTTGCAACATGTTATATGCAAATAAACAATGGTTTTATGTATTACGAGTTACATGGGAGATGAAAAGCAACACTAGGAACAGCACCACTGTGATGTGCCGACACCTAGAACGGTAATAGAAATTTATTTTTTACTTGGCAATGAAAGGGCACTTTCTTTTTCACAGACTAACATGGATTTAATCCATGGCGTAATTTTTAAATGTAAAACAAATATTAATGGTGATATGGTATTTCACACAAAACTTTTCAGTTGTTTATAACGTTGCACTCTCTTCATTGCAGTGTACAGTCAAACCCTACTAAGCCACATGCGTTAGGACAGAAAGAAATAATGTTTATTATCCAGGAAAACTTCTTAAAAGGGTTAAATTACACCAGTGTATACATGCAGATGGAAGAAAACTTGTTTTATTTATTAAGCACAAACCCACTCACATGGAACATTTCTTAAAAGTGTCTTACTGTACATTGAAAACTATGAGAGATATAAAGCATAATAAAAAGAATGGGTTAGTAAATAATTCACTGAGACAAAAATGCAAGTGACAATATTAAAAAATATAAATGGATGATGCAAATTTATAGTTTTAATTTTACCAGATAATAGTGTATCTATTTTGCAAACATAGCGTGCAAAAGTTTGGATACCTCTTAACAATTTTTGTAAAGAAATAAAGGTTGAAAGAGTACAAAAAGTATTTATGAAAAGTAACCTGCTGGGGTTAACAATATCTGTCACGTGGAAAAACTTGCTTTGTCACGTTGTATTATAAAACATCCAAGCAACTAGTTACGTTCACTTTTCGGACACAAGAAATTATAATTCGGATCACTTTATAAATATACCGAGTTTAAAGTATACTCTACACAGGCTAGCAAGTGACTTTTCGTAAATGCCAAACAAAATAATAACATGTAAAATTAATTACAAATTCGGAAGATAAATACATATTTAAGTTTGTAAGTGTGGCAATATTTCAATAAAATCAATACCCTTAATTATAAGAATTGAATTACCATGTAAATGAAAGAGTCTTAGACCTATATAATCTCAGTACTGTATTTGTTTCATAACAGGCCATACTGTAAAGAATTTGCTGCAAAATATTCACGAAGACACATTTAAAACAAAAATATATATATTTGTATTTTTTTAAAAATTGTTGAAATTTTAAACTTTTCATTATAAAATTCAGCATTTTTTTTATTAAATACATTTTTTTTTATTTTTTGTTTTTATATATGTCAAATCATAGCCTACAACATTGTTTTACACTGTGAATTTTTTCGGTTTGGTATATCAGTTGCTTTTAGTGGCGTACTTAAAACAGTAAAGTGCAAATTTTGACATTTACGACTCATTATGCAAAAACTATGAGAGATACACAAATTTCCTAAGAGAAAGAGTTAATCACAATTCATGCATTAAATAAGAAAAAAAAGGTACAAATATAAAAATATAAAATACAGTTAATACTGAGGCGAACCGCACTCGTAACGCTGCCAAAAGATCTGCAATGTGAGTAATTCTTTCACTAAATATGCGATTAATGGACTTGCACCATGAGTGTACAAATAATTTGACAAGTAAATCCATCTCAAACTTAAACAAATCATGGTTCTTACATGTGAAAACAGTTGTCAATTTTCATTAAGATACGAATAATCATAACGATTTTTAATTGTCGCATGTGACCAATCGAAGGCAAATGCTTTGAAATGCAATCAGATTCAATAACACAGTTCCTACTAAAACATGTGTTTGGATACCTTAATGCTACCCATTAATGTACACTGTAGTGCTAGCTGACAATGGGTTCATGTAATTTTCCGGACTATAAGTATCATCTTCTTCAGTGCAAAGAACAACAACCACGTCCACACTTACACTCGAATCAGAAGACTAAAGAACTTGTGGCACTCCTTCTTCAAGAAACACAATGCAATTTATCAAGCGAGCCCTGACAGTTATCCTTGATACAATTATAATCCACAGAGTGTGGTGAAGTAAAGTTATTCACCAAGAGCGTTCTAAATGATGCGGTACATGATGTGCAGGATGGCATGGTGTTGCGCACTCCATGACTGCGAATGTTGCCAAAAAAATTCTCCAGGGGGCCTTAGTTCAACGCTCTCAGAAAAAAAATGTAAATCCCTTCTTCTGAAGGCTGCTCCAAGTGACTTTTAAGCCTTATATTGTGTGTAGCCAGTTTTTTTTACAGAAGGAGGCCTACTTGTTTTCCCTTTGCTGTCCACGAACTGGAATGACTTCATAACTTGAACAGCTTCATTCCAAAACCCAATACAACACGACGTATTAGAAATTGCACACCTTAAATGTTTCCCATTTTCGACTTACACACAGTTACCGCTTACGCTGTCAAATAGCATATCCATAAATAAAATCAGGTGTGCAGTGTCTGTTGCCTTTGCTGTAACAGAACAGTTTGTTTTACCTGCAAAGATGCAAAGAACATGATTAAAGTTTGTGACTCAATACTCTTTGTTACTGCTACACAATCTCTATAATTGAAGCGTGCTACAATCTGTTACCTTTGCTGAAACATACTGTGAAGAACATGAACACATATCTACACAAAATCAACCTGCAACCCACCAATGCAACTTTTATGTTCACAATCTCTCTATAATATGTGTAAAATTGTCTGGATATAACACAAATCTTACAGAAAGCCAGATTTTGTTGCCATTCACAGTTGTCGCTGCAATGAGGGTCTATGGTATAAATTCCCAACCTTAGATTGCAGTACATAGCTTACGGTAAGCGCTGTTGCCACATCGCAACCTCGCTACGAAGTTCAGTAGGTGAACAACTTTAGAATTTTGAGCTTTAAAATATTATATTCTTTATTATTCTAGTTGATATTACAGTTTTTATAGCATCACATTTCAAAATATGCAATTAATGAAATTTTATATCACTTCAAATATGAAACAATCCACATACTCCACTGATATTAATTCACTACATGAATTGTAACGAGCACTTCATTAAGAAATAAGTATCACATACATTTTAATAATTATAGCTTCTGCTGACAAAACGAATTTTTTTTTCCATTTTGGTAGCATCTGCCTGAAGACATAAAAGTGGTTGGAGTAGTTGATGATTATAAGATTGATCATTCAAAACGATTGAGATCTGAAACGTATGTCTTATTTTTGTCACTTTTTTGTTTGCTAAGAATACATTTAAAGTGGGAAGAGGAGGGGTATTTATTTACTTGGACGTTTTTACATGCCCTAGAACAGCACAAGGCCTTGGTAGTGATAAACGGGGAAAAGAGGGGGGGGGGGAATGTCGGCCATGGCCTTTGTTAAGGAACCATTCCAGCATTCGCCTACAGTGATTTCGGAAGACACATTGGAAAACCGAAATCAGGATGGTCGGAGCCGGACATCGAAACCGGGAACTCCCGAATGCGAGGCGAGTGTTTTACCGCTGCTGCACCACGCTCGGTTATCAAACAAAAGAGAGTATTTTGATGTTCTGCCGTGATGTCAACTTAGACGTATCACTTATTTCTACCACTTCATTAATAATTATATCTTATGTCTAAACGAGAGCACATATAAAACAGTATGTTTACCAGTATTGTTAATTTTTGTACTGTATATTATGTAGTTTTTCAATAATTGAACATAAAGTTGAAGGTGATTATGAATTTTCGTCAGTCAAAGAAACAAATTAGACAACATAGTAAATCCTTATAAACAAACTGTATGAGAGTTTTATTTTTATATTTTCTCTGATTTAGGATTTTAAAAATAGTTGTCACACAGGTAGTAGAAATGAAGTATCATTGCCTTCAATTTGTTTACGGGAATTATTGATTGTTTGTCTTTCCTTCATGATTTCAATTTTTCATGTAAGTTTGATGTACTGTTTTGCTATTGTTTCTTCTTATTATCGTAAATGGTTTGTTTGGAACATCCTGTTTCTCCTAAAACATCCTTGATGTATTATTGGCAAGTGAAAAATACTGGAATAAGATCCATACAATATTTCGCTCCCTTTATCGTAGCCTACCTATATAATGACTTTTTACTGTTTTGCCTTCCATACAAATACATGTTAACAAAAAATTACACACGTGAAATTTTGATTCGAAATCAGTAACGTATATACGACAAACACCTCGGCCGCGAGACACCGTAGTCTCACTACTGAACTAGTTTAGGACACGGGACGAAGAAAACTGCTGACTAACGGTAGACTGTATCTCATTTATTAACCATTCCAAACATAACGTCATATTCAGCAAAGATAACGGGACGTTTTTTCTCTTCAGCCAACACTTCGAGGGACACTCAGTTGTCAAGTTTGTAGGGTGAGCGCACGGCGAGCGCGTGACAACAATACGCCACACATTTCACAGCTATAAACAAGAGAACGGCTAAAGCTATTGATGTGGGGTTGCTTTTGCAAATAAATTCAGCTCATTAGGAACAACTTCCTCACTTTAATCCCCCATCTAACTTGAATAGCAAAAAGTTTCTCACCGACCAACTTTTTGATGTTTCAGTTTGTTAGAAATTAGCCTTCAGAATTTTTCGTTTGCGTCCAGATATATGAAGTTAAACACCAAAATATCTCGATAAGGTATTGCTTTTTATTCGTAACTTATAATGTGATATATTTAAGGATGCATGGAAACAGTACCAAGTTCAAAATATTTTTTTTTTTTAATTTTTTCAACCCCTTAAAATTGTGTAAATGATGAACCAACTATATCACCAGATGCGCGTTTCGATTCTGTACAATATGCAAAAATTTTAAAATAAAAGTTACAATGTGAAAAATTGTAGGATTTTTGGCAACAGCGCACGCCGAAACAAGGACAGTGCTAACGGCAGTTACCGTGCGATGAATAGAGAGCGCGAAGGTCCATATAACCCTGTACTGCAATCTAAGCGTGTGACGCTCTATAAATGATTTTATCTGTCTGATCACAATCCGAAAAACCTCTGATGATCGTACATCCGGATCGTACCGACCACGTAAAATATAGTACTGGTGCAACTTACTTCTGTAACAGCGTGGTCTTACATAGACATTGGTTGTTTTTGAAGAAGTACAGTCTATAAAACAATGTGGAGAAAAATTATTAGGGTTGTGCGAATGTGGCGTTTTGTTTAATGAAATGAAGGTGGTAAATAGGCCTGTCAATTTCACGAAATCGAAATGAAAATGAAAACTAATGTTGTAAGAGATTGACCCCAATGAAAGTTAAACAAGAGTTTTATAATGGTGAAAATTATTTCATTGTGTATTTATTCAACTCGGTGGGGCACATTATAAGCTATTTTTGTCATATTATTAGTGGTCGTACAGTGTAACAGTAGTTTTGAAATATTCCTGCTATGCAGTCATTGAAAAATATCTTTACAGCAGAAGCCTACGAACATTTAAAAACTGAAGTTGTTGGTAAATTATATGAACAATTAATAAGAACTCAAATATTCATGAAAGTAGAGTATTTTTGTTTCATTAGATTGTCACCAAACAATTTTCTTACTGAAACCAAAACATTTAAGTTCAGACTATTCGTTATCGCTTCATTATAACAAAATTTTGCTCAACCCTTAAAATTGTGAGTTTTTTTTTTTTTTTTTGGTATAATAACTTTCTTCCTTGCAATTTTCAGTTTAGTGAGAATGGAGACAAACAGATCCATCGAGCCGAAAGAAATGTCAGTGGTGGAATGTATACAAGTTCAACAGTGACTGCAACACTCCAAATAAAATATAACATGTATATACTATGCACATCCTTGGGCGTGATGAGTTGAACTACATGGCTTTTTATATACACTGCCTTTTTAATTTTTGACATTGGTGTACAGCCACAAAAAAATTCTTATAGGCAAGTCTGTTTCATTTAATTTCATTTACAGACTTGCCAATGTTATAGGAACACTACGAAGTTGTTTTAATTAATATAAAAATAAAATATTTTACACGCACTTAACCAGAAAAGTGCAATTTTAATTATTTTGATTAGTTCGTGAAGAGGGCCATGGGACAAAATACACTTTTACCTGTGTAATAAATGAAACTGTCAGTATATGTAAAACTTGGGGTCTTGTGCACAACCATTTAATAATTTGACAAAATACTGCAAATAATCACAAACGTAATTTTACTGTTCTTGCCACCCACAGCCAGTGTTTGAGAAAATTAGTTATGAGTAAATTCAAGAGATTGTAAAATTTATTCAGTCTTTATACCAATGAAATGTACAGATAACCTTTCAAAAGTATAGAAGTACGCGTAAGCTAATGCATTTAATAGCAGCATTGCGCTCACTTAAAAATAATATATACATACACATGTGCATGCACATGCGTGCTAGCACACCCCCCATACCTACATGCACCCCACACATGCACACATCCTACTCTCTTTCATTTACCCCATGTAGCCAACCAAACATCCTCATTACAGATTAAACACGTTGACTGAACACCTGAGGACAGTTTTGAACGTTCATATTTTTTATGCGCTCACGTCAGGCGTGGACATGTTCTGGTGCCATTTTTTTGACAGCTGCCAAGACTATATCACTGCTCTAAATTCATTCATTAGAATGGTCTGTTAAATATTTCTTTGAAACTTTATATTATACTGTACAAATTTTGTCTAACATGTCTGAACTTTGTAAAGGAACGAAAAACGTATTATTATTATTTCTGGTACGCGAATTAATGGTTATCGTATAATTTAATAAATTGAACATATTAAGTAATTTTACTCAATCAAACGTCGCACTAACTATATTTTTGTTTTAACATTTCAACATTAAAATTATGTTTACTCTCGTAATTTAAAATTCGTAATGGCTTTCACAAGTTTGACCAATGACGGCAGTGTAATGTTTAGTCAGGAAGACCAACTCACCGCCATAAATAATCGTTGGAAAATTTTTTCTATTTACGAAACACTTTAAAAACCTTCAATTTCAAAAAGTAACTTCCATTTCATTTACAACAGCATTAATATCGTTAAAATGCTTAAGTTGCAAAACAATACTTCCAACTTTGAATCACATGTTGATGTTGGTACAACCGGAATCGTTAGTCGTTAATAAGAGAAGTATTTGCCCTATCTAGGCCGCCTTCCGTTATTCACTGATTTCACTGGCCAGTGTTTTAGTAATGTCAGCTATAGTTCCGAAATTGCTGACGGCACTGATAGCCACTGATGGTCAGTTGATGACGATACCCTGTGCGAGGCTACATCCGTTTACTGAGATTACCGATTTTACTGGCGCTTCAGAGCATCAGTGTTGTCAGTAAACCAATATTTTTGGCGGAAATTCAAAAGTTGAAGTTATCTAATTATAGGACGAGTCTTTTTTAAGATATAAGGGCCAAAGAGGGTATCTATTAATTTATATACGTTTATTTAACTTCTGTTTATAGTTACAGAAGCATTCGTCGTGCAGTTTGCAAAGACTAAATAATGTTTAGAGGTTGAATCGTACCTTGTTTATGCATTTAAAAATAAATGGATACAGCTTCCTAAACCTTAAATACACACAATGTATAAGCTGCGTCGTGAAAAAACGAAGAAAACAGTATCAGTCGTAAGTCGTGCTGGATGTATCAATATGCTAAAAATATTCCAACTTTATTATTAAAGTAAATACAATTTATACAACGAACAAAATAAACATGATAGTTTATCGCAAGAATGAAATCACAGATATGCCAGAGATGTGGTTGCTAGGCTACGTACATTGCAGTAATGTTTACTGATTTTATGTTCCGATTTTATCTATTTACTGATAGTGAAAATATTTTGCTGATTACTGACGCTGTTCCCTTATTGTTCACGGACACTGGCGAACTGTCAGTGAAATCAGTGAAATCAGTGAATAACGGAAGGCGGCCTTAGTGACAGGCCCCTGACTAGAGCTACATGAAGGCATCACAGCCATCGTTCTCTCGTCTGTCCGTCCGTTAATAATGTGAATTACATACAGCCAATAAGCAGCCTCCAAAAATGTTATTCGTCCGTTCTTCAAAACCTTAGCCAACGTTATGGTTAAATGTCGCTATAATAATTGTGAATGTCACTACCACGATGCAGCACCAAACTGAACTTATTTTATTATGATTATTTAGACCGATTTTCGATCTGAAAATTTTAAGTTATTTTGCTTTAACAAAGAAATTTAGATAAATTTTGTAACCACGTGGATTAAGCGAAAATTTTACTTCAATAATTTAACTCCTAAAATAAATATATCTCTAAAAATGTGAGCTTATTTTATATCAATAGCCCAGGGCCAGCAGAGCACAATGTGATGCACAAAGTACAAATGACTATTATAAAACGAGCCGAAAGAGAAATTTATGATCAATTTAATAAATCAATTATATTGGTGGCGAATGAAGGACTGGGTAATGAGGTGGAGAGAGAGAGAGAGAGAGAGAGAGAGAGAGAGAAGTGTTGAGGAAAGAAAGAAAGAAGAAGCGACTGTGCTGAGAGGATTGATAACTCAAGGTGCGGTTCTCATCGCTGGGGGGCGAATGTATGGTAACCGCCTTGTAAGGACAATGCCATCACCAAGTGGTGCAGAAGCCGGTCAACGATTTCAGTAATGATGTGGTGTTTGAATGCGTGATATGTTGATGATATACGTAATGTAACCAAAATGGAAAGTGAAAGAATGACCTGTCGTAAATTTCCACGGAAACGGAAACGCGAAGGTTGACTGCACAAGAAGACAACAAGGAACAAAGAAGTAAGAGCAACGAAAAATAAGTAATTTTAAACAGCTCAATTACTATTCAACAAAACAAAGATCCGGAAAAGTTTAAATAATATTCACAGATGGACAAATAATTCCGACCAAATAGTTGGTGACTTGACTTTAATTAATTTTCAGGATTCATCGTTCTGAAACAAAAGGTAGCCTATTGGCTGTGTTTTGTGCATCACTTTTGAAAACCAGCAAACCAGCAGTGATAGCGAGTTTGGCTAGTTGGCTAGTAAACGGTACCGTGTTCGGGCAACAAAAACCGTATATGGTCTTGAGAAAGACCTTGACTTGTGGGCATGGGGCGGCGAAGCGCCTCTTTTCGTTCAAGACTGCGCATGACGTCACGTGGCAGAGAGAGAGAGAGAGAGAGAGAGAGAGAGAGAGAGAGGAACTTTGCGGTAAGCTACTTCCGTAGCAAAAAGCTGAACGGTTCGTTTCAATCAACTCGCTTGGTCTCAAACACTATATTTATATAAATATTATCAGAATTTTACCACCAGTTCTATAATCCATTACGCTTGCAATGGACTTGTCACATTTGACGCACATGCCATAGATTAGCTGCAATAAAAATATAATGGAAAGTGACGTTTTGTTCACAAAACAAGCAAAACACAGCTTAAAAATTGCTCTAAAAGCACGTGTTCTTAGACAAAATAAAATTCTATATTACCTACGCTACAAGGAAACATAAAAATTTAAAATCCTGTAAACAAAGCTTGAAGTTCAAAAGTTGTTTTTATGCGAGATGATATGTTTTACATATCGAGCCGTCTAATCGTATTGTGAATTACTTGTAGATGGTGTGATAGTGATAGGTGTGGATGATGTCAGGATGTTATTCAGTTGTAAAGACTGTGACACCTAGTTACACAATTTACCATAACACACATATATTCATATACAAATAAAACCATAACACTGATTTCAAATGCAATGTAATGAATACTTAAAAAACTCTGCAACTTAGTGTAGAAACTGACTGAAATCCAAAAATTAAAAGCATAGCACGTAAAACCAAACAGTTTCATAAAGTATGTAGGTATTCCAAATTTAAATCAAATAATTTGAAATAATTATTAATCAGAAAATACTTTAAATTGCAATACAATAGTCTTATGTGGTACTTATCTGGCCAAAATGGTTTAGGTCAGCGTCCTCTTCTTACTTGATGTTCACTTCAAAATTAATCTCCTTTAGGCCCTACTGCTCGGTCCTCTTCTTGCTTGACCGGCAGACCTAACAACTTTACTTAATTTGGTTGGTGCTAATTATAATCCTATCCTTAAGATGTGCCCATGTAGAATGGATTTTGAAAGGGCATAAAATAGTACACCGCCATTCGTCAAATTTGCCACCAAAAGTCTCCTTATAGCTACACATTAAAACAAGGACTATAAAGTCATACTCTCCAATACTCAATGTACAAAATGTGTTAAAATAATATAAATAAGCCAAATTATAGTGAAAATACTTCACAAATAGTAATTAAACATTAATAAGTATTTTTAAAGTATTACATAAAGTGTAATTGTTATTCTGAGTAAAACCATTTAATCTTAATTAATGACTCGTCGGCTTAGAATAGCCATATCACTAATTCAAATGAATGACGTCGGGGCTTTTAAAATTACGTTAAATTATTGCAAATACTTCCAAAACTCCTTATTTAGCATTAAAATAAGTTGTTTCTGGGACATTTATAAGAAGTTAAAATTATCATTAATACAAATAACATTAGTGCCATGCATAACTTGTCACAGAATACAGGCCTAAATAAATTCAGTATTATACAGGGTGGCCAAGAATAAGTGTTACAAATTGATAGGGATGGTAGATGTGCATGTTTGGAACATATTTGATTAAGGAACCCATGTCCGGAAATGCATCCTTATACCTGCAATGGTGCACCAAAGTTACAGGGGTAGGCAGGCAACCTGGCGACAACAAGCCAGTGAAAACATCTGTTGTGTTGTGTTATGTACTACCCGCTTTGACGCTCTGTGACTGTACGAGACACCGTGCATGTGTTACACTCGCTACGTTTATTGTCGTAGTTGTAGAGGCTACATGGAAGGCTACACATTGGCAGAGCTAGCCGATATGCATTTATTGTATGGTGCAGCAGGCGGCAATGGAAGAGAGGTGGAGAGACAGTATCGTCAGAGGTTTCCTAACCGACGGCACCCTGCACACACAACGTTCGCACGCATTGACCGCCGTTTGCGGGACACGGGTTCGCTGTACGTCACGAAGCCAGCAAGTGGTTCGAGGACAATACGGACACTGAGCTTTGACGAAGAGGTGCTGGAACGAATTCAGGACACACCATCTACCAGCACACGGGCAATAGCACATGTCATGCACACCTCCCGTCAATCTGTTGCACTGGTATTAAAGGAACAACTTCTGCGCCTACCATGTACAGAAGGTACAGGCCTTACAAGAAGCTGATTATCCTGCACGGCATGCGTTCTGCCGATGGTTGTTGCAGTGCTGCGAAAATGTGCCACAGTTTCTACAGCATGTGTTGTTCACAGACGAGAGCTGTTTCACCAGGGATGGCTTGTTCAATACCCGTAACACTCACGTATGGGCCGAGCAAAACAGCAACA
>PNEQ01096594.1:0-17922 GCA_003012365.1 Medauroidea extradentata | reverse complement strand
TCAAGTAAATGGTCAAAACTTTGAACATTTGTTGTAACTAATATTAATTGTGTAGTGTGTTTATTAATGTAGTTTTGCCCAGGGAACACTCCTGAAATGTATTCATATCAATTAACTTAGGTAATGTTCGTTTTGTTTATTGCATAATAAAATGCGTATTTCAGAGTAACTACGTCGTTCTGATTTACACGTAAAATATAATTTACAAGACCAGAATATCAAATGCTCAGAAATGTGGCCAAATCTCAACAGACGCAATTCGTATGGGTTATGTAATTATGGAGCAGTCCTTGAATGACGTGGAGAGTTGAACTAGTGGTCACCGAGAAAGCTTGCTAATCAGTAGTATTGTCCTAGAACCATACATTGAACCTGGCGCTAGGTGGGAGCGAACAACTCATTCAATACCATGGCCCCATTAAACTGTCAAACCTGTCTACTTGAAGTGCGGGTAGACTTCGCAAAGTGTGCGTTGTTGCTACGTCAGAACAAAATGTGTACCTCAGTACAGATCACAATCTTGTGCATCACTGTTCAGGCATTTGTCAGCCTCTGTGACCCTAAGTGTCCTATATCATTTTACTCGTCTCAACGTCCTCTACAACGTTACAGCAGGTTGTAAACGTTATTCAGGGACATCCTGTATACACACTACCTAACTGTTGCAATTGTTTTTACCCTTAAGGTTTAAATATACGTTACAGTATTAATTGCCGCACTTGAGACTAGAAAGTAAACCAGGCTAAATAATTAACGACATTAAATGTACTTCCACCTATCAATGAGTGCGCCTAATTGGCTGCCTATCGGCAAAATCGAACAATGTACTCCCATCAGCGCATACAATCAGAGATATCTGCTTTATTACTAATGCACTCCATGATCGTAAAAATACATAGTTCCTGTTTTCTTATTATACAGTGAACGATCGCGATTCTAGTATTTCACCTGAGGTAAGGGACAGAATTCACATCCCAGAACATAGTGAAAAATTTTATCTGCTGTGGTCACGACTTTTTTTTTTAATGCGCTGTGACGGATGATATAGATTTAAATCAGTCCAGAAACATTATGACACATTTGTTATTAATTGTCAACGAAATTGTTGTTTTGAAGTGTCAAGCAAAAAATAAAGCTTAACTTGAGTCGAGTCTAGGTATAAATGCTAAGTAGCATGTCTGATTCTACATCGTGAAACTCAGCAAGATCACATTAACGCAAAAATTGTGACTTTGGCATGCCGTTATCCAGCAGGAAATTTATGAATCCATTTTTGTGACATTTCCTTTTTAAATTAAAGATACAAGTTGAGCTTACTTTACATCATAATTGAATAAAGAATATTTACGTAAGTGCTAACAAGACTGATACGATTAATCAGTGATAATGTGAATATTGATGAAAGAACTGCTTAATGCATGGGGTCAGTCAGTTTGTAAATTGTTTCTGTTTGTAATAATTTTAAAAAATTCCACGAGCTATTATAGGCTTTCTAATGTTAGCAGCCATATTCAACAAATAATTAAAGCTGTTATCTACTATATTGATACTCGAGTACTAAAAGTGACAATTAATGTTTACTAAAAAACCTGATGTTAAATAGAACTTAATCGTTTTTATTGCGATTTTCTAACCAATTAGTGTAATCTTGCAGTTAAAGTTAGTACCACAATGGGTGTTTTTATTGTGAGAAAACATACCAATACAGTTCACATTCCGGAGGACCATAAGTATTTTACACCAAAGTTTATTGATTTGAAGATAGTTTTTTTTGTTTGTTGCCAACCTTCAGCATCTTAAGAAAGCACAAAGTCAACTCACACTATTTACAAATCAAACAATGGGAAAAACTGACAAGTCAATAATAATTATTGTTACTTACTCCACTGAAATGCTCGTAACTTAATCCGCCATCAAATTAAAAACATTGACAAAATATATAAAACACAAATATATTGACTTAATTTGACAATAACGGATGATTGCTGTAGTTTTTATCACTGGGAGGGAAGAGAACATAGTTTCCGAATGGACCTCTGCAAGACTCCTTGCTCTGTTTGCACAAAGGCGACTCTTACAACGCCACCCAGTCGTGGGTTTACCTTTGTTATCCATCCCAATTTCCACTTGGCAGGAAGCATTTGTTCATCTTTAATCAACACAAGTGTACCCACGGTGAGAGATGGTTGCGGATTTGTCAATTTTGACCTCTGTTGTAATGTATGTAAGTAATCCCGACTCCACTGTTTCCAATAAGTCGGCTGTATTTGCTGGATCAGTTGCCATCGGTTCAAAAGATAAGATGGAATACTGGTCACATCAGGTTCTGGAATAGATGTCAATGGTGCCATTATAAAAACATGAGCCGATGTCAAGGATATGATGTCATTCGGGTCCTCACTAATAGGGCAAAGGATACGGGAATTCAGAATTGTATCAATTTGAACAAAAACAGTGTTTATTTCTTCATAGGTCAAGATTTGGTTGCCAATTGCAGGAGATCATTGTTTTTTCACCGACTTCATACTATCCTCCCACAATCCACCAAAGTGGGGTGCCGCTGGAGGATTAAAATGACACTGAATTTCTTCCGCAGCTAGTTTGGTTGACATTTCTCGCTGATATAACCCAGAGTTGAGGAAACTGTATAATTCGTCAAGCACCACTCTGACTCCCACAAAGTGAGAACATATCCCTCTACGACCAATCATCCTCTTGAAGGCTGCCAGGAAATGCTCTGTGGAGAGTCCGGTTACCAGTTCCAGAAAACAACCTTTGTATTCATAGAAACTAAAAGGCAAAGATAAGCTTTGTATGATTTGGCACCCCTTAATCTTTCCACTGCGATCGTAAACGGACCCGCATAATCAACGACCACATGCAAAAAGGTTCGAGCTTGCTGAATTCTAGAACTCGGCAATTCACCCATCTCGGGAGTACAAGTTTTCGGCAAATTACGAAAACACTTGTTGCATGCCTTAAGTTTGTGTCTAATGGTTTGGCGAGCACTCAGATCCAGTATCTTTGCCTGAGTGCCGAATGGACAAACAACTGTCCTGCATGAAGATATTTCTTATGTATAAAGTCAATCAGCTTTGCTGGTAGTATCAATGGATGTTTCTGTGGGTAATCCTGGGAGGACTGTTGCAAGCGTCCTCCTACACTTAAAATTCCTTCTCTGTCTAAAATTGGATTCAAACTACGTAAATGGTCTTTGAGAAGTTTTCCAGACTGCAAGATTTCCGGTTCCCTTTTGAAGCTGGTTGCGTGTACCACCTTAACTAATGACAGAAGAGCCTTCTGGAGTTCTGCTATGGTGAGAGGCCCTCCTCTACTAGGCTGATCTGTGCGACAATTGTTCAAAAATCGGAAACAATATGCGACGGTTTTTTGCAACTTGGTCAACAATGAGTAGTTAGTAAAAGGTATGGAATCAGACTCTCTTACATTAAATGAAAATTCGTGTTGGCTTTCTAATTCCAACTCTTCGCTGTTTACGGGAGGTTCATTAAAATTATTTTTAAAGTAGAGATCCTGCTGTGAGAGTCAAGGTAGCCCCTGCCACCAGAGAGAGTAGTCGAGAACTTGATAAGGAAACAAAACTCTCGAGGCACAGTCCGCAGGGATTTTTTTCTGACTGCACATGACTCCAGTGTGCCGTTGGCAAAAGAGACTAGATCTCACCTACTCTGTTGCGTACAAAGGTATTCCACTCCCTTCCTTCTGACTTAATCCAAGCTAACGCTACTGCTGAGTCTGACCATGCAAACAGTTTAAGATTGGTGAGCGTACAGTAAACTTCACTGACAAGCTTCATCAACTTTGCCAGTAGCTGAGCTGCACACAACTCAGATCGTGGTAGAGTGATGGCTTTCAAAGGTGCAACCTTTAATTTTGCACAAACCAGAGACATCACCACTTGATGATTTACTTCTACTCGAATATAAACCACTGCTTCATAGCCTCTTTCGGATGCATCTGCAAAGCCATGTAGTTCAAAGTTTTTTGCTTCGGAAGAAACCACACAACGAGGGAGGGAAACCTTGGTGAGAAATTTCAACTCCTGCTGAAATATACACCGTTTCAACACCAAGTTCTCTGAAGGACATTCATCCCAATCCAGCCGTAAAAACCACAGTTGCTGAATTATTTGCTTTGCAAACAGAATTGCTGGAGTTACTAAATCCAACAGGTCAAATATTTTTGCCACAACAGACAAAACTGAATGCTTGGTACAGTTCACACTACATGTAGGTTGAAGTGAGCATGAGAAACAGTCTGACATTGAGTTCCACAATAAACCAAGTACTTTGATGGAATTATTGTCAAGACAAAAATTAACTAGATGTAGAAGACGCTCGCATGTAGAAATCAGACTCATTACCACAGGGTTGTTTGAAGCTCATTTATGAAGAGTAGAACCACCTGATTCAAAGGCATTGATGAACTCATTGCGTAGCATAATGGTTTCCTTCACTGAATTTGCTCCTGTCAAAATGCCATGTACACTTCTCTTCTGATTGTTTGAGCAGCAGTAGGATAACTGGCACCTTCATCCTCTGCCAATTTATGAGTAATCTGTATAGCTTGATATGGAGAAGAGGAAAGCCCAAATGTCACCGTCTTCAGCTGGTATCCACACAATGGTTGGTTGGGTGAAAATCTCCACAGAATTTTTTAATAAGCCCTGTCAGATTGACTCATTAATATCTATCGATACATTTGTCGTACATCGGCTGTAAGTGCTACTAGATGGAGACAAAAACGAAGTAAGATAGTGGCAAGATCTTGCAACATCTCTGGACCCACAAGCAAATAATCATTCAGAGACTCGCCTCTACGGGTTGACGCATCAAATACTACTCTGAGCTTGGTGCTTACACGGTCAGGGCATTTCACACAGTGATGAGGGATGAAATAATAATTTATGCTTGCAGATGGAAATTCTCCAAGAAGCTCCACGTGACCCTTGTCGAGGTACCCTTGCAATAACAGATGATACTGCACCTTTCAATCATGATCTATAGCAAGACAGCGCTCCAGTGAGAGAAATCGATGAGAAGCTATTGACAAAGAGTCCCCTAAACTGGGATGCTCCCTTTGAAAGGCAAAGCAGCACAATATCTTCCATCTTGCTAACGGACACATGTGATTTCCAAAAAGACTTCTGCTTGTTTATCTTCTTTAGTTCAAATGATTTGATGAGTTGGCACCTCTTCTACATCCCAAAAACATTTGACATTATCTAACTGTTCACAGAAGGATATAAAAAAAAATTTGCTGTGCAGTGTTAGAACATGCCCGTTCCTTAATCTTCCCTATCAATAGCCATCCCAAACTCGTGTTAATGCCAACCGGCTCTCCTGGCGATCCCTGAATTTAGCCTTCTAAGAGAATTTCCGGGAACACTTCTGCTCCAAGAAGCATATAAACTTGCTGAGGTTGGTGAAACTTCGGATCTGCCAATACCAAGTTCGATAAATTAGGCCAATCATGCTTCTTTAATGGCACTTGAGGCATGGAAGATGAAATTTGCGACAATACCACAGCATCCACTACTATCACCTTATATGTTACTCATCTTCGACATTACTTTGCAGCTTGTTACCCCTTGTGTAGACAGAAGAGGAGTTTGACCAAGTGCAGTTAATGGTGCACTGTGGTGAAAATATGGAAGATGCAACTGTTTCAGACACTCTTGTGTAATAAACGAGGCTTGTGAACCTGGAACAATGAGGTCTCGAACCAAACATGGCTGACCTGACCTATCCAACACTTTGATGACTGCAGTGGACAGCAAAACTGTGGGTCCCTCAATTCGGGCTCCAGTACAGTGGCCTTACTCGCACTACTAACTTAGCCTTCTCATGTTCTTCTCCAGTAGGACTATCAAGAGTTTGGGATGAAAAATGTAGTAGCATGTGATGATTTTTCTTGCAGGTTTGACAGGTGAATTTTGATAAAAAATCCTTCATGACATGACCATTTTTCAAACAGTTTACGCATAGTTTTAATTCCTTCACAAGATGCAGCCATTGTTCAACTGAAAACGGAAGAAAATACTAACATTTCGTAACCGGGTGCACCTCATTACAGTGTATACAATGTTAATTAAACATTTTCAATATACTTGACACAAATGTAGCACAACTAGGGGGCTTAATGGATCTCTGGTTCTCCAATCCCGAAGAACCACTGCCCCAAGTTTTTCCACTGCCTTTAACGCTTTCAGGCACTTGTGACCGTCTATCTAAAAATTAAATAAACTTCGTATAGGAGGGCATTTCATTTTGAGCAAGCGAAACCTCCCAATGCTTCCTGGGTTTAATATCTAACTTACTAACCAACAAGTGCAGAAGTATCCCAATGTTCTGTAGGTAAACCTAATACCTTTAAAGCACCCTTATTTTCTGTAACAATGTTTAGCAGTGCTGTCACAGACCTCCCAGAGTCTGAACTTACTCCTGGAGCACTGAAAAGTGCATCCAAATGATGGGATGCAGTTACTCTTGGTTGGTTAAACCGCTGTACCAAAAGATTTAATGCAACTTCGTAGTTGACATTTGTCACTGGGAATGAAGACACTAAGGCACTGGTGTTATTGTACCTATGTTTTCAACACTTGTTCTTCCGAGATTATGGTTAAAGTGAACAAAATTTACAGAAAGTTGTTGTACCTTGAAGTGAACAGGGCTGTATTCAAGTCGCCAAAGTTTCTAAAAACACTAGCGCATGTCGTGGTTCTTTGTGTATTTACTTAACCTCACTTCGGCAAGCATATTTGATTGCAAAACGCGCATATATAAGCCACATGTAATACTAAATGCAATAAACTTACATTTCACACACCAATGAATAATAACCCAAGTATTTACAGCAGTCGTAAAATACTGCAGAACATTGCGTTGTTTTTTCCCGGAAATTGACACAATTTTCTTCCTGCTTGCAGTAAAGCTACAACACGAGCGCGACTTCGAATTTTACTAATTCGGTCCGGAGGACCATGCTTTTATTGTAAGAAAACATACAAATACAGTTCACATTCCGGAGGACCGTAAATATTTTACACCAAAGTTTGTTGATTTGCTGAAGACGTTTTTTGTTTGTTGCCAACCTTCGGAATCTTAAGAAAACACAAAGTCAATTTACACTATTTACAAATCAAACATTGGAAAAAACTGACAAGTCAGTAATTATTATTATTACTTATTCCACTGAAATGCTCGTAACTTAATCCGCCATCAAATTAAAAACATTGACAAAATAACAACGCAAACGTACCGATTTAATTTTACAATAATGGATATTTGCTGTAGTTACGTAACAACTTGTGTAGAATCACATTTTGTAATTCGCAGCAAACGTTACAAAAATTATGTAGTTATACGCATTAAAAGGCCGTGATTTTATTTTTCATATTAGTTCTAAAAAATACTTGGTTTACCTTCAAACACACATACATTATCAGGCAACTGACTGACCATAGAAACACTGAACATCAGAATAACAACATACTGGAATTTATTACGTGCCATATGATCATGTACAAGTGTATGAATGAACCAAAGGTAGACGTGGCACAATGAAGTTTAAAGGGTGCAATCAAGACTTCAAAAATGTGAACCTCAAATTAGTTCAGCAAGTGAGTAAGCTTTATCTATCAACAAACACAATGTTATAAATTAAAAGTTCTGCAAAATTCATAGTCCAAGCAACTTTTAAGAACAGTATGAAAAATAAAAGAGCTAGAATAACATAGAAATAACGTCAATACATAAGACTGATAGTAATACATTAGCACCTCACGGATCAGCGTCCATAGATAACAGAGCAACACCACAGATTTATAGCGAGAAAGAATTTTCCGATTTTTCAAAATTCGACAATTACGGAGGTGATAAGCCGTAAAATGTGTTTAGAATCAAACCCCGGTAACTTGTAAACCCGTAGAAATTTTTAAGTGAGTTTTTCTTCAGAATGAAGCTTCCACGTACCCCCAAGAAACTGTTCCTAGATTTTTAAAATTCAACCTCTAAGGGCATTTATAAAAAACCAAACGTGGTTTCAATCAATCCTCTATATTATGTAAAACTGTTGAGATCTCGATATTATTTTTAATGCGAATCAAGCTTACGTAAATTCCTGAAGAACTGATATATAATTTTTTTTTAATTTCATAATCTAGGGGATGGAAAGGTGTTAAATGTTTGAGAAATACCGGAAAAATTTAATTACTACGGATAAATAATGTAAAAGATTTTTACGTTCTGCCATCCTGTTGATAAGTATACCTCTTTGGGCGTGGGCCAGTGTATAAGCATTTAATTTCTTAAGCATTCTGATTACCTACTTTGGCGTAGTTGTTTGGAACACTGGTTTGAGATTTTAGTTTCTAATCCAGTGTATGACAAGGCGACAGGGAAATATTGTAGTTATATATACACACATATTAGTGGCAACTGGCTGAAGAGTTAACTTCCTATTTGAAGTTAAAAACCCACTAAAGGGTGAAAAGTGGTAAAACGTATTTTCCCAAAATCCTTGTTATCTCATAAACACACACACATATGTACACACACACGAGGTGAGACGGAAGGAAAAGGTAATATTCTAGGAAGTGATAGTGCTGACAACTCGCTGAAAAATATGACGTGTTGCCCGTCGAAGATCTTCATGAAGTTCCTATATGCCAGCAAAAACATCCATTATGCGAGCGAGCAATTCATATCGAGTATTAACTTTACGTTGCAAACTTCACCCTTCACCCAACCCTATAAACAATAATCTAAGGGGTTGAGGTCGGGTGACCTTGGCGGCCAGATGTTACTGGCACAAATACAAAGAGAAAGGTGTGTTATTCATAGCGTACTACAATCTCCTTGTCACTGAAATGAGGACAATAAAGCAAATGAAACCATAACATAAATTTTACAAGTTGTCAGTGTTGTTCATTTAAATGAGGCTATCTCAACTACCGTCACATATTGACCCCATGTTCATATGAACTTAATTTATCATAAAGACCAGTTCTATCAAGTCCTTGAATGTTATATATATATAATATTTAAGCAGAATTTATAAAATACTTTTCTATATAATCTTTGTTTAAATACTTAAAATGTATGTCCTGAAAATGATTAGGACTTTGTTTGACAGCAGCAGAGGAGTTGTTGTTGCATCTTGGTTGGTGTTGTTTGTCATATCCTTATGATTTTATAAAGTTTTACAAAATTAACTTATACAAATTTAGTTTTTGGTCTTCAATTTACACTATATGTACCAAAATTTAGGAATCTAATCATCAGAAATAAATTATACCAATAACAGTATAAGTTACGAAGAGATCATCACTTAGAACCAGAAAACAAAGGAATTTGATACAATGTGGTTTATATTGAAAACACAATCAGGGAAGGGTGTTATATGTCAGTAAAATAATTTTTCCTAAGGGGGGAGAATTAGACTCCCAGATTACAAATTTCCAATTAATCAAAAAGTTAATGGCATTATAGCAAGACTTAGTTAATATAATGCAAATCAAGCACGATTCTCGGAAGAAGTTTTCTAGTCATCAAACGACAGCGTCGTAATTAAAGTAACACTCTCTTAAAATACTACGGCCAAATCATTTATAAAATACTTAATGCAAATAATAAATTTACAAAATTGTCTACCAACTATGGCAGACCTTGACGAAACTGTGTAGCAGATGTAACCTGATATATCTGAATGAGACATCCATTTCGAAAGTGGTATTTCAGTTACTTAAAACAAATAAATAACTTTATTTGCAAAGTACAGTCCATAAAAGTGTAGAAGCTCCCATAAATGAACGCAAGATATATATGAACACAAGATGTATATGCCAATGTAAAACAAAAAAAAAAAATTGAGTTAAAAAAACTATGTAGCACTTCAAATCATTTTATTGTAACATTTATAAAAACGAGGTATAAAATCACTTCAAAAACTGTGCATCAGGAATTGTACAGAAAAGGTTTCAGACGCATCGTTGTAGGCGTGCAGAGGCCAGTTGTGAGATCTGAATCAGTCACTTTTGAAGGTGGCTAGCGGACGTAGTAAGCGGCGGCGTGGGGAGCGTAGTATGGGGCGGCGTGGGGGGCGTAGTATGGAGCGGCGGCTACCAGGGGCGCGGTGGCTGGCACAGCGACGGGGGCGGCAATGGCGTGGTTGATGGCGTGCGCCGTGTAGGAGGAGCCATAGGGAGCCACGGCGTAGGGCAAGGCAAGCGGCGCCGGCAGTACACCAGCCTCGCAGGCCACCAGACAGGCGAGCATCACGGCCTGAAACATTGCATTTGTACACGCTGGAGTGACATCTTTAGATGGCACTGTGTGACAATACAAGTAGGTAGTACAACTCATTTGCAGGCCACCATACACGCGAGCACCATAGTCTGGAATTGTATACATTGTACATTCGTATTTTTAATCTATAATGTTATAATAGAGCCATGCATATGTTTATAGTGACGACAAAAAAATCTTATATGTTGGTTAAAGATTTGTGATGGGTTGCATACAACACTGACTCTAACAAACATATTGTAGCAAAAATACTGAAAATCCCTTAAAATTCGCATTGAAATGCAACTACAGAGAAATGAATCCTCATTGTCTGTATGATCCAACTCCTAAAATCAATATGTCATGAGCAAACTGAACAAATGACTTAAGACTGCTGAAATATTAGGACGTATTATTATGTGAATTTTAATACAATCATGTATTATTCAATTACAGATACAAAATGTATCTTAAAAGGCAATCCAATCATTTATATTTTATACTAAAATCAACTAAAATAAACAGTCTATGCAAACCTAATTATCGAGGGTTTAGAAGTAAAACTACCCAAGTCTATTTTCAGTAACTTTCAGAAAACCTTAGCCAAAATTAACCAAACCATTCTACAAAGTCGAAAATAAGAGTACTTCTATGAGAGAAAAGGTATCAAGACCTGTGTAATATTACCACATATGGCGAGTGATATTCGCTGTACTTGGCTGCCATATCTCAATTTCTGAGAAAAAAGACTTGGGTAGTTTTACTTCTAAATCCCCGTTACATGTCTATTTTAATAAAAAATATAAAATTGAGGATAAATTATGTATTACATTAACAGCTTAATTAATTAGTATCAAACAGCCATGCGATAATTTCTTAACTAATTTTTATGTGGTTCTTCGTAGTTCTAGTTTAATTTAGAGCTATAATTGAAATTGAGAAATATATAATTTATGACAACCCTCTAACATGTAAATATCTCAGAAATTCTTTGTTCATACCCAGCGTAACTATTTATGTTAAATTATAACATAGACATTTGTATGAAGTTAATTTGAACAGTTGTTATTTTATTTGTAGTGAAATAAATGCAAAAAATACTTTTCTTGTGATTTTGTATACTTAGTGTACACTTACATAAATGTATTTACTCATATTCAGTGGCGGCTAGTGGGTTTTGCCAGGTAGGGCTGCAGTTGCCAAGAGCTGTACCTGGTTGTGCGCGTTTCCGCCATGTTTCTGGCCAGCGAAGCCATTTTGCTGGCGTGTGTGGCTGAGTTCGCCTTCCTACCGGCTATTTCACTTCTGTATTATTAAATATTCTGTGGCATGACGCTACTACTCACCAGAGCGATGGTCTTCATGTTGCAGAGTGTTGTAGGACAGTGGTGTAGAGGACACAGAACACATGTCTTATATACGTGTTGTTGGTAGTTGTCGGCCAGACTCTGCTCTTGGCTCATCACTCTTACGTGTGGTGTTTTACAAGCTAGTCACGTGACACGGAACGTCACTTGTCTCTGGCGACACTGCTGGTTGTGCGATGTTCGCCCTTATGTAACACTTACAGCATTGCCGGTTTACACATCGTTATACGAGCTAAGTTTAGCTTTTTATAAACCCGCATTTTGACAAATTACCCAGAAAATTGTACCGTAAGTATCTTGCAATTAAAGGGCTTTGTGGATGAATGGGGATAATACATATTTAATACTTCTAAAGAAAAAACATTAAAATATTATTTTACTTATTATGCTTGGTTTGCAGACGTGTTTTACGAACATATTCCAAGCATTATGTAATTTAAACACTAGGCTTGGGTATTTTCTTTTATCAACGCATTTCATTACGGAGATTTGAGAAGCTAACCAATGTGAGATAGACGCTACTTCTCAAAGTTTTTCAAATATTTATCATTAATGGATATTATATATTGACGTTTTATTTTGAGCTATCTGTCTCGGCATTCGTCGCAATACAAATTAAATTGTTTCTTCTGATATTATATTTCTGCATAGATAACGAACCAACGTTTATTTTTAAATGCTATATAATTGCACAGAACTAACTGTAATATTTTCAGAGAGACAGTTTAAAAATTTGTTTTCCTGAAAAATTTAATTTACCGTGCGGCACCTAACGTCTAGCAGTTTAGACCTATTCACGGTAAATGTATTGTTTTTTTTTCTTGGATTCCGGAAAGAAAAGTAAATGTAGTGTCTCCTTATATATATATATATATATATAGACACACACACACATGCATACATACATATTGTACAACTTTTGCGCAGTTAAAGATATGTGTTGGTTGAACAATTCTTGCAATGGGTTGGTATTGTGAACTAATCCGTTGTTTATGGACTACGCCATGCAAGGAAATGTTATGGAGCTGCAGGAAAACATCTGTCACAGTAAAACATAAACTTCTCAATTCTCAACGTAGAACAAAGCCTGCTTCTATTCCTCTGTTTGATTTTGTGTAGTCTGGGTTCACGTTTATTCCTGTCTACGGTCAGTTGTGTCATATATTCCCTCATCTAGTTTCGTCATAATTTTTCGTGCGCTTAATTTTGTTGTTTGAGTGTATTTATTTGTGTTTTTGTTTCGTCTTTATGGATATACTATATTTATCACCTTTTTTTTAAACAGCTATTACTGACTTATTTTTAAATGTTATGTTCGTTTTAATAAAATATATGTCGTTTCCGCTAATTTCATGTTGTTATATCCAGTGGTGTACTGTATACACGGTGGGCAAGGGAGGGGGGCGGACTGCCCCGGGCTCCAGGTTAGAGGGAGCGCTTATGCTGCCGAACATTTTTACTTGGGAATGAAATGTAAATGAGTGTAACAATATACAAAATCTACCAATATTTAAAATGTTACTAGTTTTGTATTTTTATTAACCTGTAACACCATATAATGTTATAAATACGGTATTTATAATTAGTACACACTTAAAACTCTGCTAATGATGGATGGTAAGTAGAGGTTTAATATATTTCTACTAACATTTTATACAGTTATTTACGCGAGCACAAAACAATGTATGCAAAGCGCGCTTATTACTGTTTGTTTCATTGGACTTATGGGAAAAGGCGGAGAAAAAGAATTTGGGGGGGGGGAGGAAGGGGAATAAACCACAATTCTTGCCCCAGGCGAAGGATAGCCTAGATCCGTCCCTGATTTCTAAGTGGCATTTATATTCTTGTATGTTTGTACAAACATTAAACTAACAAATTTCGCTCCGTCATACTATATTACTTTATTATTCGCTTTCATTAAATTCTGGTAACATAAATGTGAAATTTGTGGCTATAGTGCAATTTCTATTTATCTTGCACTACAGCACACGGCATGGCTGTTAAACATTTAACGCATATTTTGGTTTCAATCAGTGAGATAAATTAGGAATTTAAAAAATTATCGGGCAGTTTGTGGACTAAATACATGTTAAAAGCTCAACTAATACGTTCTGCTGCTGCGCAAGTTAAATAGGATTTGCGCCTTAATCGCATTTGCACATTTCCGTTAAAATACAATCGGGCGAATGGAACCAATACTTAACATAACGTAAATAACTTACAGGTAAAGTAAAAGCAATTAAGTTATTCATGATTCTTTTGCGATTACGTAGAGTAAATGTACACTCTTATTGTTTGCAAATTGTATCAAATTATTTTTTATAGTTTCAGCCTATTTCGTTAATTAACTAAAAAAATATCACAGTTTATGTTTGTAATCACGGCGTAACAAGTCCAAAATGTAGATAGAAATTAATAGTGAACCAAACATATAATAACACGTCTATGTTAAACTTGGCTTGGGTTCCGTCTGATGTAAGTTCTTCACTTCTTTATTTCTTAATTCTTGCCCACACAGAACTCACATATTTCATATTTGACCGCTTTGTTATACAACGTGGTTATCTATAACACATACAGACCATACTAACTATACTAGTAGATAGTGTTCGTTAGTTCATCGTGCTCAGTGATGCTTTAAAAAGTGAGATTTTTGTCGAACGACGTTTATGAAAAACGTAGTGTTATTTGACTAATCTACTATGGCAAAACAAGGGAACTAAACAATTGTGTAACTGCATTATTATTAATATAGGTCTGCAGTGAAACACTCACAGCACTTATAGTATTTTATTTGCTACGTTGTAATTAGTTTTTATTCCTCTAAAAACATTAGACTAAAGCATGAGAATCTTCCACTAAATGACAGTGTATATTGTCTGTAGATGAAAATGGTAGGATATAACTTAAGGCTATGATCCATCATTTATATTACTGCATTCACTGTAATTATTTTTTTATTTATAAACGAGATCAGATTGGCTAATTAGTACATTAATGAGAATTCCCTTAATTGTGTATATTGTCTTGAGTAAAATTGTTAACGTAGTATACTTAGTTTTACAAAACACCGTTTTTAGGCATGTGCTCACGTTTAGGATTTAAAATAAAACGTTCGTTAAAAGTCACGTGTTTGTGGCGAAACTATATTGGAACCATTTGGTTTCAGTTACTTTTGTGCACATCTGTACTTCTGCTTCGTGGACAGCGGTTGGATGTTTTGACTCTCACTTGTATTCGGGTTTTATTGGCAAACCACAGACGTACGATGTCACAATAACCTTATTCTGATTGGCCAGTCGAATGAGAGACATGTCTGAACGAGGGCACGCCACCAACCACCATCTGCCTACATGACGTAAGGCAATAATAAAAAATGGTGCAAACATATTTTCTCGACAATCTCGGGACTCATGTTTTAATCATGAGTATAATATTGCTAGGGCGACATTACGTCTGTGTTTATATTCCCGCTCCTATTGGTCCACACTAAGTCAGAAACGCATACTCAACTGAAGTTGAACGTGTATTTTAGGGACAGGAAAAATTTGCGAATCCAGTGAACTGCGTGTTAAAATCAATTTCCATATACATATTCAAGCCCCAGCTATTGGTTCATTGTATGTTGTTCTACTGAATAGTAGCTAGTGAGCACATGGTCGGGGCTTTAGTATGCATAGGTGAGTGCATTCTAACATGCAGATCATTGAATTTGCGAAATGTTCTTATCCCTGTGTGTTATTGCTAAGGACCCCTGTTTTTCGCGAAAAGAATTTTGCCTCACTTTGTTTCGGTGCCTTAAGGGCGCGGGCTACCACAATTTTCTTCATCGTTATTATACTTTTTATTGAACCAGATTTTTTTTCTTATTTAAGTCACAAATTGTGACTAAATTTGGCTCTTATGAAAATTTTTTATCTCTCATAGTTTTCGCATAATGGCTCGTAAAAGTCATATTTTGCATGTTTACGTTTTAACGACTACACTAAAACCAACTGATATACCAAACTCAAAATTATAATAGTGGATAAAGACATTGCAGGCTACAATTACATGCTCATAAAATTAAAGAATAAAAATTATTTGTATTTTTAAAAATATTATTGAATTTTTAAAAATTTTATTGACAGTTTCCGCATTTTTTTTAATTCAAATAATTTGTATTCTTTATTTTTATGAGCGTGACATTGTAGTCTGCAATGTATTTATCCACTGTGATTTTTTTTTAGTTTGGTTTATCAATTGGTTTTAGTGTAGTCGTTAAAACGGAAACATGCAAAATATGACTTAAACAAGCCATTACGCGAAAACTATGAGAGATAAAAAAGTTCATAAGAGACAAATTTAGTCACATTTTGTGTCTAAAGTAAGAAAAAAATATCTGGTACAAATAAAAAATTTAAAAATGGTGATGAAAATCGCGGTAGCTGCACCCTTAAGGGGGATTATTCCCTAAATAAATAATGTTAAAATGAACTTGAAATTATCTATTTTGTAGTAGACATAAATGACAAGTATTAAAGAAACATAATTTTTTTTAGAAAAAAATTTTTAATATATGTTTTGACACTTTAAACGAACTTTGCATACTAATTTTGCAGCCATCACAGCAAGAATCAGAATAAATTTTTTTACTAAAACTGCATTCACTTGCTAGATTAAAGTACGAAAAAGTGCGTGTCACATTCGGTTTTTAAAAATAGTTGTTTGAAACAGTTTACTGATGCATTTTACATGCTAATGTAAATGCATTTTTTCATAATTTTTTGTTATGTAATTTCAGTAGCAAATTTAGACACTTTAACCAACGATTTGAAACAAAAATACTATACCGTATCATACTGTTGCATTTAAATGAATTTTATAAGCAATAATATTGCAGTTTGTTAAACTAGTTCACGAAATTTAGACATAAAATCAAATGTATGTAACGATGTGTTAGGTTGACTACAAGTCCCCTGTGAAGTGCTTCCATCTGGCGAGAAAGACAAGAAATATTTGAACTGTACGAAAGCATGTTCATCCCCCCTCCTTCGACAGGACCTGTGTCACATACAGTTGGTAGAAGGGTGGGGAGGTGGGGCGCGAGACAGCAGCATCAAGATAACGTGGGAATAAAAATTCTTGCAGCGACTGGCTGACACTGTTGCCATATCTTTCGAAGGTTGCCACAAGAACAGTACGGCCCATGTGACTGCCAGCCGTGTAGGCAGGCCGCTGAGAATGTGAGTTGTTTAGTGTAACGCTTTCCTCTAAGGTATCTATTATTTACATCACTTTATTTACAACATATTTTACCGCTAAAGTAATATTTTTTAACGATATTTTTAAAGAACATTTTAAAAAGATTAACAACAGTTAATCAGACGAAACAACAAAGCAGGAGCGCGGCATCCTGTTTGTTCTTTAATAATGATATTAATTTACCAGGAAGAAATTTATGTATGTAATATATTTCATAAAAGTATATAATATATCACTTTTACGTAAAACGTAATGGAAAGCAAAAATTAAATCATTCATTACTTTTCGAAACACATTTATGTTTCTTTTATTTTTCGTTTACTGAGGAAATTAAACAGTAGCGTAGTTCCTAAACTGAACACGAGCTGTGTTGCTAAGAGTAGTTCAAATACCTACATATACTTGAAATTCCCGCTAACCTAAATTACAAACTGGTAAGTTCGGACACTACTAAAACGTAAAGTGGTGCAAGTACAAGCATAATTATCACGCTTGAGTAACATTTGTTTCGAATATAAAGTTTTTTTTTTTTTTTTTTTTTTTTTCAAACGAAATATGAGGTAGCTCTAGATATGTTTCTGAAAGACACGCAGTAAAATAACAAATTGTAAATGGCACAGATTTTAGAGGAAGGCGTTACACTGAAAAACACATATATAACACTTTACTAAGAATACATACACGTAGTTTATTTTGAACATTAACTTTCTACTTTTCGTATAAACATTGAGACAGAACTGCATTTATGCAAGACGCCACATTTAAAAACACACAATTTACTTTATATTACACTTCATTGAAAAGAATTCCGTAACATTTGTTTTGATCATAAACTAAATATTTTTTGTGCAAATTTTCAGACAGTGAAAAACATAGAGTAAAATTTTACGCGTGCAAAAATCGCATACAAATTTCATTCAAATACAGTACTGTTCCTATTTTAATAATGATTTTGCTTATGCACTGTTGCTGAAAATAAGACAAGGCAATCGAAATTTAAAAAA
>PNEQ01096593.1:0-27207 GCA_003012365.1 Medauroidea extradentata | reverse complement strand
CAGATGAAGGGGAGGTAACGTCAGGTGTGCCTCAGGGAAGTGTGGCAGGGCCTGTGCTATTCATCATAATGGGGAACGATGTGGTGGTAAATGTGGGCAGCGCACTAAGAATGTTTGCGGATGACTTGGTTTTGTATGGTGAGGTAGGAAGTGAGAGTAGTCTGCAGGAGGATATTGACCAAATAAGGGAATGGACAGTCATAAATAAAATGAAGATAAATGTGGGAAAAACAAAAGTGGTACGTTTCACAAAGAAAAAGAATAGGGAGGAGAAAGTTTACAAATGGGGTGCTCAGGATACAGGGGATGCCCAGGAGTATAAATATTTAGGGGTGATGTTGCAGGGAGACCTTGGGTGGACAAAACAGGTGCAGCGAATGGTTTCTAAGGGGAGGAAGGCCTTGGGAATGATGGGAAGGGTTTTGAAGGGTGCGAGTAGGGAGGTAAAGGAGAAGGCATATAAGTCTATGATTAGGCCTATGCTGGAGTACGCAGCTGCAGTATGGGACCCATATGTGGGAGTGGCGGTGGGCGAGCTAGAGAAGGTTCAACGTAGGGCGGCAAGATGGGTGATGAATAGGTGGAGAAGGCAGGGGCAGGTAGGAGAGGATGAAAAGAATTACAGACCATCCTTAATGATGAAGGATATGGGGTGGTGCTCCCTGAAGGACAGGAGGAAGGTGGAAAGACTGGTCAGGATGTATAGGATGTTGAATGATGGGGGGGAGGGAGGTTGGAGCAGGCTGGGTGAGAGGTTGACCAGGGGACTGTATAGAGGGAGGAGAGACAACGGCTTGAAGCTTCAGAGGGTGTGGAGGAGGACCGAGAGGGGGAGACAGTCTTTGCTTGTGAGGACTGTGAGGGATTGGAATGTTTTGGGTGAGGACGTGGTGACGAAGGGGAGTGTTGGTGGGTTCAGAATAGCATTGGAAATGCTGGGGAACTAAGAGGGAGCATGTGACTTCCCACAGGGCGGAAGCCCATTTGCGAGTGAAATTATTATTATTATTAACTGCAGTGTACGCCTTATCCAGAGCTTCAACCTACCGATAAAATAGCCAGAAATTTATCCCTTAGTTAGGCCTACCTAGAGTTCGTAAGACGCAGTTTGTCGTCTACCTAGGAGATAAAATTTACCCAGATGTTACCCAGAGATGGTAAGACCGGCCCTTAGTAATATAGGATTACTTCTAATGTTCTTTGGATCTTTTTGCTAACAGTTAAAACAAATCAGTCCCAATACCTGTAAGTATCCTACTGTCGAATTTATATCTTAGGTTTATTTTTGAACCAAATTGTT
Organism: Medauroidea extradentata; assembly: GCA_003012365.1. Lineage (NCBI taxonomy): Eukaryota > Metazoa > Arthropoda > Insecta > Phasmatodea > Phasmatidae > Medauroidea > Medauroidea extradentata. The sequence goes on along the minus strand of PNEQ01096593.1, from coordinate 25,907 downwards.
GACTGATATTACATCAGAAATGTATGTTTAAATGCCCTCGAAATTCTTAAAATTTTAAAAATTACTTAACTTACATTTAATGCAAAGTACAAAACATTATTATTTTTTATATTCACTTTATAACAATGAGAGAATTTTGGGTTTAGTACCATCTTGTTTCTTTGCTACTACTAGGAACATGAAAACCAAATAAAACTGTACACTAGCATGCTTTGTACTCACCTGAAAACTATTTCTCCCATAAAATAGTAACGCGATTACAATTTTCGTGAGGTCAGGTTTGTTTATGTACTTGCATCGGCACAACAGCTGTTTCCCAACAGTTCGGTGGCCACCATCTTGTTAAGTGAGAGTAGGCATCAACAAATACTGCTTATGCTCCATCTGTCATATTTACTTATCTCTGTCGGAACCTCACCTAACTTGGTCCACATCACGGTCTATGAAGGTAGACGTCTTGACACTGAGGAATAAAATGTGACTCCTTTTTTGTCGCCGAGTGCTAGTAGTAATTTGGTGGAAGATTTGACTTGTTTTTGTATTTGGCTTAGCTTAAAATGTGAAGTTGTTACTGGAATAGCGAGTATTATATGGAAGAAAAAAATGGGAACGTAAATTTGTATTGGAATACATTTTTTTACAACAGGAAAATTTAGTTTTTAAATATTTTAAATGAAGATGCACATTGCAACGATTCTAATATTTTGTAGGGCACGAAATGATAGTTTTTGTGCGAATGTGTTCTCTAAAATAATAATACACAATATATTTATTCAGACTACTTTTATAAATAGTTCCACACATGCCAATGCATTTATGGACATGGAACATGTATATACTATATCAGCATACCTTATTAACATTGTTTTATGTAAGTAATTGCAAAAATGATAAAACACGAGATGTAAACAAGACAAATCTTCCACCAAATTACTACTAGCGCTCAGCGACATGAAGGGGTCACTTTCTCTTGCTGGAGAGCATACGCAGTGTCAAGACCTCTTCCTCTTAGACCGTGGTCCACATATACTATAAGCCTATACAAAGCAGATTTTACATTTGTGTATTTCGTTCATGATGTGTTTATATTTTCGAAATGGCAGTCATTTTTATATTTTTAGCTTTTATTACATTTATTATGAAATAATTTTCAGTATCTCATCAAATGTGGTACACATATACTACATACAAAGCTAACTTCATTTCTGTGAATTTCTTTATCCTGTTTTCATCTTCTTAAAATGCAACCATTTTTATATTTTTAGCATATTATGACACATTTTGGGATGTATTTTTCAGAATTTCGTCAAATTTCGTACACTTATTACCTACAAATCTTGCTTGACTTTTGTGTATTTAGGGCCGTCTTACCATTCTCTGAACTAACCTCTAGGAAGCTACCCTGATGTCGCATCTTACCACTCCATTTATACCTCTGTGTAACTACCCAGAGGTTAGCTAGAAATGTAGTTATGTTGCACAGACTGTGTGGTTGTGTCGTGACTGCTGATTGGTCTGTTGGATATTTGACGACCGACGGCCACACAGAAATAATAAATAACACCCAAGTGCTAAGTTTAATATTTGAGGTTAGGCTTACAAGTATTTACTTTAGTATTTTACGAGTGTTTTGTAAACTGTGTTAAGACCTAAATATAATTTCGAAATGACATACCTAAATATCTTAAGTGTTAATGTAAATAAGTCGTGAAAATGTTTCGCTAGTAGGCCTACCTGTTTCAGTAAATGTCGAGAACATTGTAAAATAATCATCCTCCTAATTTCCTTGTTAATAATACAATAAACAATGACACCAGCACATGTAATTGGACCACGACCAGATGGCAAGCTGTAATGTTCTCCTTCACCTACCAGTCCCCTCCAAAACTTTTCCAACCCTTTCACTCTCACCAACTGCTCCGAAAGTAAATTGCACTCCACTCATTTACCGACTGCCTACCCCGTTATTATCTGCACACCACTGGATATAATTGTTGTTATTCCCTCATCCTCTGTACTTTTTACAGGTAGCCTAACTTACCCTAGCCTGCTTCTCCATTCACCCTTTGTACATCTTCATCAGCCTTTCCACTCTTCTCCTTCCCTGCAAAGAGTTCCACCCAAATTCTTCAGTATCACAGGAAAGTGGGTGAGTTGATAGAAAACAAGGGGTTGGTAGGGTTGATAGAAGATTTCTTGAAGGGAAGGGCTCAGAGAGTGAAAGTAGGAAATACTGTATCGGATGAGGACAAGGATTCATCTGGAGTGCCACAGGGAAGCATGATAGGTGCTATATTGTTCACCACAATGGATAATGATATACCACGAAATTATCAGCAGAATAAGATTGTTTGCTGATGATTATATGCTCTATTCAGTAGAGGAAGGGGAGAATAAATTGCAAGAAGATATTGAGTGGATAAGTTTACAGATGGTTAAGAGCAAAAAGAGGATAAACGTGAGGAAAACTAAAGTTGTATGGTTTGCAAGGAACATGTTAGAGAGCAGGGAAGTCTATAGATAGGTAGGGCAGGAAATAAGTAAAACAGCATCAGTATAAGTACCTTGGAGTGATGTTACATGAAAACCTTAGATGGGGAAGTCAAGTTCAGAACGTGATCTCGAAGGGTAGGAAAGCGGTGGGAATGTTGAGCAGGATATTGACCGGAACCAGTTCTGGCCTGCTCTTCAGTATGCTGCAGCAGAGTGGGACACACACATTGAAGTGGAGGAAAATGAACTACAGAAGTAACAAAGATAGGCAGTCAGATGGGTTAGTGATTAAGTGGAAGAGTCAGGGGCAGGTTGGAGAGGATGAAGGTTAATTTCAGGCCATCAGTTATGATGTGGGACATGGGTTGGAAAACACTGAAGGACAGGAGAAGGGTGGAGGGACTTATAAGTATAGCAATGAGTAAAGAAGGGAGGAATGAACTGGGTGACATCAGACAGAGGAATCAACAGTAGGAAGACACAGTGAGTTTGGTGGAGGACGGAGAGTAGGTTCCAGTTGATACTTGTTAGGACGGTGGTGGAACTTGTTGCAGGAGATGGTGGTGTCATTGAAGGGGACAGGAAAGTTAAGAAGGGCAGTGGAAGGGATGGTATAGGAGGGTTGGTATGCTTGCCACCAGGCGGTAGCTCACTTGAAAGTATATAGTAATAATAACAATAATAATTATTGTTATTATATTAAACTCACCAGACTGCCCATATCTTCTCCATTTATCCTTCAAACACCTTGGGTCCCGTCTTTACACAATTTGCAGCTCCCGCATCTCCAATTCCATCTACAGATACCACTCCGCTGCCGCATACTCCTAACACTGGTTGTATGTACCACTGTAATACTGTATATGCATTTTCTTTTACTGCAGTACTAACTTTCATCAATATTCTTTCCAGCATACCTAAAACCCTACTCTATCTCCTGCCCTTCCATATGTATATATCCAAGCTCCAAAACTTCTTCCTCATAAACCTAACGATCTCTGTCTTTCTCACATTTATTTTCATTTTGTTCACCTCCGTCCATAATCGAATCCTATCAATGCCATCCTACAACATGTTCCCTCCAGTAATCTCTGCATATATAACACAGTAATTGGCAAACAATCTTATTTTGCTACTTACACAAACACCCATGTAATTTGCTATTATTATAAACAGCCAGGGCCCCAGTACACTCCTCTGTAGCATACTGGACGTAACCTCTCCCTCGTGCGATAAGGAGTCTCCCACTTTTACCTTCTGCCTCTGCCCCTTGAGGAAGTTTCCAATACCTCTCACTATAAATTTGTCTACCAGCAATTTACCAACTTTCAGCATTAACAACCCATGTGGTAATTTATTGAATACTGCCTAACTTAGAAGTTAGAGAAGCAAGCAGACATCAACCTGCTTCCTCTCAGTAACTGCCTGTACCTAGGCTTTATACACCCAGCCAGTTGTGTCTCGCATGAATATCTCTTCCTAAATTCATGTTGATAATCTCCAACAAGTTCCTCTCTCTCTAATAACCTGCGCTACATACTGGACCACCAGTCTCTCCAATACATTCCCAATATTTGATGTAAGATTCACTGATCTGTAGCTGCCAGGCCTCCCCCTATCCACCCCATCGCTTCAATATTGAGACTACCACTGCTTCCTTCCAATTCTGTGGTTACTTCCCCTCCTCTAGAGTTCTGTGAAATATTACGTCTAAATATCTGAACAACAAACACCTACCAAACTTAAAGAGTGTTATTTCCTATACCATCTTGACTGGTCACCTTATTACACTTTAACCCTTTTATTACATTTCCTACATTCCCCTTTCAAATTGTTAGCTTCCTAAGAGGGTTCCCCCAACATTCATAACTCCAATTATCCTGCTCTTCAAACACTGACAAGTTCTGGGCCTGAAGCCTTTTCTTTATCAGTTATTGTAGCTTGCCTGTCTGAACCTTTCAACACTGGCATTCCTCTGTCCCTTCCTTTATGTTCTTAAAATAATCAGACAATTTCTAAACTCTCCCCTCCTAAATATTTCCTAGGTAATAATTTCTTCCTTGACTAATATTTCTTACTAGCGCTCTACCCAGTCCATAGTTATTTCCATTCCATCGTTATTCCATTTCCATGCATCTGCCTCACTTGCTTTTTTATCCCTTTGTCACCCATCCATAATGCAATGTTTCCCACTCAGCAACAATCCTCCTCTACGGTATAAATGTTACCATCATTTCATAAATTATCTTCCTAAACTCACTTCACAAGATCTCTACACTTTCCCTTTTACACCATTTCTCAAACCTATCCTTTAGAAAATGTCTGTCACAGCTTATTTTCCTTGCCCATACAGCCACACAAATTATCATTAACCTCCTCAGTCTTTATTTCCACCAATATCCAACTACACTAATGGAACATTGTGGTCATTGATCCCTTCGAGTACTACCACACCAACAACAGCATTCCCAGACCTGCCTGACACCACATCTATTACGGACCCCTCCCAATTTTCGTTTCATCTAGTAGTTTCCTCTACTGCATGAACCAAGCCTCTGTTCACTAACTGTGCTGTCATTCTCTTCATCATGTTATCCATACATTCTACTCACTCAATTTACTGTACACCTGACATATTTAGGTACCCTGCCCCAACCAACTGCCTATGCCCAAGTCTATTGATCCTGTCCTTCCTCAATTGTATCCCACTCTTGTCCTGATGGTGTGTATGCTCCAGTACTGTGACATTCCTACCTATCCCCTTTACTTCTGTCACCTCCTCTTCTTGGTATTCCATTCCACCAACCCTTCTAACCCCTCTCTTACACACACCATTATTCCTTCTCCCATTTTTGCCCTATATCTTCTAAAGATTATGAATTTATCCTGCTTAAATTCCTCGTCTAGCACCTTCCTCCACATCACCACTGCTACATCTGCTCTGTATCTTTCAACCTTACCCAGAAAGCTCTGTTTTAGGGTTACAGTAATTTTGAAGTAAAATGGAACCAGTTTTACTGACTGGTTTCATTTCCACTTACCTCTTAACAGGCATCTTATTTAAGAGTAATTTTATTGGGATTCTCTTTATTTCATAACTTGGGAGGAATACACATTTAGTTTACAGTCTTTTATGAGACTATTAATTCACTGTCGCTAATCTGTTATTTGTTTGCTGTCTACATAAATCACACCTACCTCAGTTAACATTGAAATTGCAAATTAGCTAAGCATAGCCTAGTTAAATGTATTGTAAAGTCGTTGTACAACTGTCACGTGTCTTCACAACACATAAGTAAGCCTACTGAATTATTAATAAATTGTATGTGACAATGTCATTATGAATCGATAAACGAAAGCAATTTGTATATTAGACTAAAGTACTCATACATACCTTATTACACGAGTTACAAAACTTACATGGAATTCAGGAAGCAATTACATAAATTGCACCCAGTACGGCCGTGGTTGCGACAAGAATTGTGTATGCCTGCAGACAATTGGCAAACAACACATTGATGTATTTCACTCGCATTGTATAAATGCCGATTTTCATAAATAAAGCACTGAATTTTGTAATTCGAGATCACTGTCGTCTAAAACCTAGACATTAACGAACAATTTTTATATTCACCACACTTCGAAACACAACTTCAGCATGTGCTGGTAACGATTACTTTGTAGCAATTTTCCTACACACAAATATGATACTTTACTTCCTACATAATTTTACATGTACAAGAAAGCTACACAATTTGAAATTACGAGAAACATAACCGAAACATTCTTTTGGTGCTGGAAGTTAACTTCAAAACAGCACAAATAAGGTTAAAAAATAAACATCTGATATTTCCATCGCCATGTTTAACTGCAGTCTCTGCAGTCTACGCCTTATCCAGAGCTTCAACCTCCCGATAAAATACGCTGATGGAGTCGTCTGCAAATGTTTTCCGTGCACGTCGCTTTACTGGAGATATACAACACATTGCTATGCGGTTGCTATGGAAGAATACATGGTAAAATGTCGGATTTGGTTATAGGTGTTGTGTAGTTTAAGTATTCAAATATTAGCAAATATAATCCAATAAGAGTGAAATACCACTGAAAGAAACTTCCATTTTGTTGTTCAATTTTCCATTACCGTAAACTAGCCCGAGTTTCAATTTTCTTGCCGTACATGATAGTTCAAGTCTCCTGTCACTACAGAGGCAGCAGGTAGATGCGTCTGGCTACGATTAACAAATAAAAGTTTTTTGTATTAAAACTGGTATGTTCCTCTGTAATATTTAAATGACTGACCAAACATGTTGAAATATTATGACGTGTTCGTGCATACACACACATTAAGTGCACCATTTTCACTTGGTTATGATCATATTAACCTACACAGACGACATCTCTACAGCTGATTTGAATGCATGTCTTAGCTCTTATCTGAAACATTGTACAAATATTAACTTCCTAATATGGTCACAAAATTCAAGATTAGTAAGCAGCGAGGCTACACTGGGATGGTTAAAGATAACATCAATACAATATTTTAGGCCTACCTTTCTTGTGTATATACCTACGATTCAAGGTAGGTCTAATGTTACGTTTAAAACATTGTCACTAAATTATTTATGCTTATTTGGGCAGGCCTATGTAATTATTTGATGCTCATAGGCGATTGAGCTAGCCCTTCCTTATTTTACTCTGGATAGGTGAGATGTAATGCTTCATGCACAAAATTTAATATATTTTAACACAATCCTACACCACTCGTTTTCAGCATCTGTCGTAAACATGTCCTTTCAGCTCAATATATTTATGCTAATAAACATTAAATTACGTGAACGTTAGTAATGTTACTTCATATCATGCAGTCATTCCTGACTGCAGCATAATAATAAACTACAAAGTTGGGTAAGTATAGTTTGTGTTGTAGTGATGTATTTGGCATTCTACTAATAAGTGCTTTTAATGCTTTGAGTGATTTTCGTAAACAAATATTAGTTTAAATTATATAACCACAGCTCGCTATTTCTTTACTAAACGACATAAATACAACCACACTTCAAGTGCTTAGTAGGCCTAACCTAACTTAGTGGTTACTCTGCCTATGTTATTGTTCTCGTCGCAAAATTAAACTAAAATTTTAGTTAAAACTTACCTGATTCCATAAAATTGTATTTATCACAGACAATAATTTTATTTTTCAACTTATTTTCCATATAGGCATAAGGTTGTTAAAAATGTTTGTCCCATGTCTTCCTCTGGTTATATTTAAGTTTAGTATGGTGTGCTACAATTGATATTGAATGTACCTTTTAAATGTATGCTGGAAGGGAGACTGGACACAAAATAGGCTGTTGCCTATGACTGCTGCTAATGTAGAGCTAACATTACAGATTAAAATTAAATAAATACATAAATTCCCAGAGGATGAGCTGTTTAATAAAACATTAATATGAGGCAGAGTGAAAGTTACAATTTACTATCTAAAATACTGGGCAGTTTAAATATACAAGAAACATTGAATTACCAAATTGTGCATTGCAACATTTATGATACAATATAATACACAGGGCTATGCAAACCCTCATAAATATTAAATTTTCTTATGGGTAACCATGTACATACTAACTATTTACTTCAAAACATTATTAAATAAAGAAATTATTTATTATGTTTGTTATATAAAGTCAAAAGCATAAAAGACCTGAATGACGGTACGTAACACATTTAAAATTTATATGGCGATGTAGCACTTAGCTGAAACGTATGACGTAGTGGCGAGTAAATGTCCAAAGGAAGGACATGCTGAATGCATATGGCTTTGCTGGAAGTTGCAGTATTACAGAAGTCGTTGAAGTATTGTTGAAACCTTGAAAGATGAAGTATTATTCTTTACTTGGAAGTGGAATTCTTATACTTTCTTCAAACTTAGGCAGTAGAATACTTGAACCCTCCACTAGGGAGGGTAGACTCGATGGCTTGCACCTTGAAGTACACAAAATGATATTCAAATTTTATCATAAATGCCTCAAAAGCACTCACAAATAAAGTTAACTATTCTACATGACATGAAAGAAAAATATAGAACATCTTGGACACTAAGTCCCGAACTCTAGTATCTCCTTAAAACGAGGAGCAACACAAAGGTACGTCATGTCGGTTGCATGAAGGCTTACACAAAGGCGCTCAAAAGATGCGGTAGGGTGTGCATGGTGACGCTGAAAAGCTTGGAAAGTTGCCGATAGATGTCTCATGGACTCTATAGAGTGCTTAATAGTGCTGACTAAGCAGTACACTCCGTGTGCAGTACGTGTGCAGGCGATGGAACGACGAAGGTAGGCGGTGCAAAGTTTATCTATGTTCCTGCAGGCGAGTGCAAGTATGAATCGCGCCAATGCAAGGACATGTAAGAAGGATGCTGTCTCTCTCTAACATTGTGAGAACAGTGCGTGGGATCACGCACGGTGCATCCTGTGGATAGTATTACAGACTGAGAGTGGCGTGACGAGTTGGCTCGTGAAGCGAGCCTGTGGTCGCTCTGGCTGGACTGGGAGACGAGAAAATAAACAGTTGTACCACAAGCAGAGAAATGCTGCATGACAAATAAAAATCATGGTACCATTCAATTAATAATAAAGTTTAAATCCAGTTAATAACTCACTCTCATATAATAAATAACATATGTGCCGGAAAACACAAATACAAATAATATACAACTAATAAACCGCACATGTTTGGCCAAGAAATCATATGGGGTTTCAATGTTGAAGTTACAAAATTTCGTAAAAAAATAATGGATAATTTTAAGCAATATTTATTTGGAAAGCACGTGTTAAATTTTTTCTAAATAATTTTTTAACACAGTAGAGAAGTCTCCGACAAGAAAAATAGACCATAATTTACTGTTTATACAACACAACAAAATTTCAGCGTTACATCTGAGATTTTCAATCATAATGATCACACAACTATTTCTACGTATAGCAATTGTCCTGAAAACCCTGCGAATAGCCCTCAATCTGGTTACAAACATTCATATATGAAAATAATCACTGGAAAGTATGTATGTCCCGACCATAACCCCACACATACACACGAAACTTTTACTTTGGTTTTGGAAAGCCAAAACGTTCTGCTTTGCTGTCCTATGTCACAGTAGTTTCATAAATATGCTAAAAGCATAGTCATTTGATATTTTATGTAAATACTATTTATTTATAACTTAATTCCAAGGTATATATATTACAGTCCATTAAACAGCATACAGTAACATGAATATTTGTCTACAGAGACGTCGTTGCTAGGCAACGTTAATGCACTTGACATCGATTCCAACAGCATATAGCCAGAAATGTATCCTCTAGTTAGGCCTACCTAGAGTTTGTTAAGGTCGTTTTACGATGCAAACATGTACATAGCTAACGTAAGGGTATGGAAAAGAAAGTTGAGTTTTCGTACCACACAGTTTATGGTGATGCATACGTACCGTGTAGAATTATGTCGCCGAAGTAATGACGTGTATGAAATGGTTATATTTTAATTCCTGCCATAAAGCGTAAGGATTTCAGCCAATAGGAACACAGTATACAAGAAGAAAAACGTAAATACTTCTGCTCAACGTCATTTCTGCCTTTGTTGCTTAACAACCGATATATAAGTATCTCTGGTGAATAACAATTGTATTTACATTTTGATACATGAATTGAAAAATGCATTAATTTTTCAAGTTGAAATACATTTTTTGCTTCTTCCTTTACTTCTTCGCACCTTTCACAAAGTTAAAATAAAAGTGTACATGTGTATTTGAATGTATATCACATACAAATATTTTATTTACGTATTGAATGTAGCCTATACCTTCTGTCTTCAAATTCTGTAAAATTTTCGCCAAATTGTCTTAACCACCTTAGCTTAACAACATGATGGCAAATAATATTCTTGGAAAATGAAATTATCAAAAAAGGTAGGCCATCTAACGAATCTTTTTTTGATGTGACGAGTGTAGTGTAACAACCATGCAGTTATGTTATTGAGCTATGTCTTTATATTTTAACACGATAATTTGTTTACCAACGTACATTCTTATATGTTTACAATAAGTTGATTAATACTAAAACTATAGTTGTTTGTATTATGCAAATTAACCCTATACTGATGCAGATGAACTACATCAAAATACTTGCAGAGTATTATTTACTTAAATATAAATACTGGAATAACATAGCAGCTAGAGTGCTGTCATGAAATTCTTCGTTCGTGCAGTCTGTGAGCAGTACACAACTGAGTTACAAGTAAGGTTGAGAGGGTACGATAAGACACCAATTTTATACCTTTATTGTTTTAGTTGCCATACAACACATATTTCCGAGGAATGCTTTAGGAAATAATTTGCTCTAAAGCATTTCCAAGGCAGTTTAGCAAGAAAGGTTTAGAATAAGAAAACACGTCACATATTTGACTATCGCTAAAGGAGAAAAAATAAAGTAACACAGCATAGGAAATTAACAATATCTAATAATTATGACATTGACGTGGTCGATTGATTCACGAAAGCGATTGTCCCGCGATCATGACGTTGACGGACCTATACGGAAATACAGGGGGCTGGAAGTAACGGGTGTTTCTAAAAAAGGGGGTGCCAACTGGCAAACGCGGGTGGATCTCGGGACAGCATGAGGTTCCTTTGACGTCAGGGTAATGGCCGATGGCTGGGCTGATTCCCTTTATCCGCTGTCTTGAACAGGCGAGATTTAGAGACGCGTGGAAACGTTATGGACCGTTCCCTGCCACAAAAAACACACACACAAAAGAAAGCACTGGGTCTAACTGGACTCTAAGGGGTCCAGTACGCCCACGAATTAAATAGAACACTGAAGCAAGAAAGCAATCAGTGTACACTGGAACATGGCCCTGTGGCACATGCACTTAAGGCGGATGCAGGTCGCTAACCTTAGGTCCCCCGGGACGCGAGTACATTCAATAAAACACATAAAATGCACACCTTTCAGATTAATAGTACGTATGTATCACTGACAGTGATGCGATGGTACAATAAGTAAGCGGGCATGTGCTTGTGAGCCCCACACTGGCTAACATTCGGAACAATAACACCATTCGGGTGTGAACAAATTACGCATAATTTTAAATCTGGCCAGGCTAGAGTGCCACCGGGAGATGGCGTACTCGGCGGGCGAAAAACACTAAAAGGTTCCAGAATATCTTATGCTATTGAAAGTGAACAGTGGTTGGTTACAAATGTTGTAGCCTGCCGAGCTGCGTGACGCACGACCATCCTGTACGCCCGCTGGAGAGAAACTGACTAGTGGTGGCGCGGCCGGTGTAGCTGTGGCTAGACGGGTGCGCCAAAACTGAAATTAAACGTTCTGACGAAGTTTTGAGGCCCTGTGGCCGGAATATGTTCATCGTGCGAAAAAGGCGCACAAAGATAAGGAAGCTAAAACTAGTAACTTGCATTATGTAACATGAATGCGGTGAACAGAGTCTACGTGATGGGACATCACACAACACAAATTTTTACGATTATGTTAAACACAAAAATGCTGTAAGAGCTTTCGGGGCAGTTCGTGTCTGTCTGGGTGGTACACAGGCTGACTGCAGGCATCAGTGGCCTCTGGAATGTCCGAGTGGCCAGAAGAGTATGCTGGGACGTACCTGGGGTGGCAGAAGTGGTAGGTGAGGGCAACAAGGGCTCCAGAGCAGTGCTATACGGATTCAACATCAATTACGGGAGATCAATAAGAAACACAAAATTATAGTGGCCCACCTGAAACCTCCCTCGGAGCGCCCTTTCAACCTCGCACATACCTGTCCACCCATAGCACTTCGGAGTTCGCTGTGAATGAGGTCGCTGCTGGTATTGGTGCACAGGAGCACCAACCCACCTGTGCAGCGGTTCTCTTATGGCGTTGTCGTTTGGCAGGGCTGCAGCCTGGGCAACACCCGCCCTTTGGATATTGACGTCTCCGTTGTGGTCGGGAGACTGGGGCGCTCCTATCCTCGTCGTGAGAGGTTGTCTGCCACATGATTTCCGGTGAAACTGCAGCACCGTGGGGTGGCTGCTGGTTGGCCGCTACCACGTGGCGGAGTGGCCGCGCACCCATCCTCGCAGAGGGCATTTGCTGATGGTGCCAGTCTGTGGGCAGTGGTGGCGATGTCCTGGTCACCGGTCGTTTGCTAGTGGCGGTCCGACCGTCTGGCAGTGCGCTGAGCCCTGGCTGGTCCCTCAGTGTAGGAGGGCATGCCTGAGTGCTTGCTGCAGTTGTGGCAGGTGTAGCGGCATGGTTAGTCCCATCAGTTCTTACTGTGCTGCCCCAGACATCCTGGATGTCAACCTCTGGTCCCCTGTGGGGAGTTGGAGTGGTCGCAAGGGTTGGTGTCAGCACGCCGGGTCTACCGCAACTGACTGCTGTGAGAGGTTGGGTGGGGGGGATACCCTCCATGGGTGTTACCGATGCACCAATCCATTCCATCGTGTGTGAAGTGGTGCTGGGTGTGGTTGTGACCATTATGGTCGCCGAGGGGTCCTGACCCACCACTCGGGCAGTAGATGATTTTATTGGGTCGCTTCTAGTCATGGTCTTCCTGACAGATAGCTCGTAGTTCCTGATGGGTGTTGCGCTGCCGGGCTCCACACAACTACTATCCAGGTCGTCCACCTCCATAGTCGTTGGTGGGGAACTGTCTCGTGAGCTGCGGTGTCTTGCTCCCATGAGCGCCTGCATCAGTGCTTCCAAGGCCTCTGGGGCATCGTGGTCTCCTGCACCTTCATTGGTCTCTGGAGTAACCAGGCCTCGTGAGCTGGGTTTCGGGATGGTTCGCTCTTGTCGCTTACCTCCTTCATCCCGTCGATCCCTGCTGGACATGTTGACCTCGGGTTCCAGCGTTGATGCAGTCGGTGCTGACTGTGTCGCCTCCTCATCTGTGAGACGCCGTTGATCCCTGTGGATCTTGACAATTCTGCGTTTGCTGGTACGGACTAGGTAGGTGCCTGTGCTTATGTGATGTAAAACGGTGTGTGGGCCACTCCATTTAGCAGCTAGGCCTGTGCAGACTCCTTTTTGGTGGTCCGTAGGGGGTGTTCTCTGGTGTACACCTGGTCACCTGGTCGGAGCTCCCGTGGTGGGCGAGTTGTCGTGAGTAGCCAAGTTTTCACATAGTTGACTTGGTGTTGCCATACCTGCCAGCGTATGTTATCCGGCACTACGTCCTGTGGAGTCTCAAGTTGGTCGACGACCGGCAAGCACATCAATTATCCTGGGCGAGCAAGGATTTTCCCCTGTAGCACTTCTGCCAGGGTTTTTCCTGTTGCTGCGTTAACTCGGGTGCACAGGCAAAACAATGCAGCTGACAGGTGCTTCAGCCAATTAGCATGGTCGTTCCCTAACCGTAACCTTAGTTGTGTTTTGAAGTCATGATTTCTTCTCTCAGTGGGATTCGCGCGGGGGTGGTAGTATGCCGTGGTGTGGTATTCCACCTTCCAACCCTCGCAGAGCTCTCTCCACCTCCGGCCGGTGAACTGACTCCCATTATCCGTGAGGAGTACCGTAGGGAACCCCCACCTCGAGAAGAATTCTGCCTCTAGGCTCTTGGCGATGGTGTCCGTCCTTGCTGCACTGACTGCAAATGCTTCTGTCCAGCGTGAGAACATGTCTCTTACGACCACAATGAAGCGCTTACCCAGGGCACTCTTGGGGTAAGAACCCATGAAATCCAGGGCTATTGCTTCGAAGGGGTTAGTGGATTGTCTAGACTCCGGCTGATGTTGCCTATCTGCCCTCTGGGACTTTAGGGAGTTGCAGAATTTGTAGCCTCTGATGTACTCGCGAACATCTTTGGAGATCCCTAGCCAGTGATACCGGTGGCCAATATTTCTTCGGGTCTGATCCGCTCCTGGGTGCCCCGTCAAGTTGATGTTGTGCACCTAATGTAGGGTGACGGCTCATGTACCGACCGCGATGTATGTTTACCAGCGTCCTACTAGTACTTGGCCGTTCATCGACGACACATCTGTTTGCGGTATTTTGCTTGACACACTTTTCCCTCCAGCGACTAGTATCAGGCTCTGTTGATTGGTCCTGGAGTATCGCCTGGTCCAATTCCTCTGCGGACTGTTCAGTTTCCGATTCAATTTTTAGCTGATTCAGGCAGATGTGTGGTGGCTCCGTCGTGACTTCCGTCGCATTGGTTGGTGGCAACATAGTTTCCCACTCGCCTGCCGGTGTCCAGTCCTGGTGAACGCGAGAGAGCGTCTGCCAGCTCGTTTTCCACGCCCAGTACGTGCTCCACTTCGAAGTCGAAGGCCTGCATCAGCATTGCCCATCTGGTCAGTTTGCTTCGCACCTCATGCATGTTGTGCAACCATGCCAAGCTCTGGTTGTCTGTACGGAGGGTACTCCAAGTACATTCGGTACTTCTTTAGGGCCCATACTATTGACAGGCATTCCCGCTCATTACATCATACCATCGCTTCACGCTCCTAAACTTGGCGCTGCCGTAATCGATGACGTGGTGCTCCTAGTTGTCACTGACCTGATAGAGCATGACGCTTATCCCTTCCTGGCTGGCATCGATTTGCAGGTTTAAATGACAGGATGGGTCTTGACGTGCGAGGTGTTGACAGTCGCGGAAACCCACCTTAACCGCACTGAACGCCTGCTCCATCTATTCAACCCAGCAGTATTTGATGGTTGTTGACATTAGTGTAGTGAGGGGTGCCGTGATTGTGGCGAAGTCCCGTATGTGTTTACATAGCTAATTTATCAGGCCAAATAATTTTCTGAGCTGTTTGCAAGTCTTCGGTGCGGTCCACTCCTCGATTAATCGTAGGTGTCCTCGACTTGGTCGATTCCCTTCTGCATTCACGACGTGCTCTAGGAAGTTCCACGAAGTCCAGCTCCATCTTGACAATATGGCATTTGTGGTTGGCCTAGGTAAGGCCAGCTACCGCGAAGCACTCCAGCATGAGTGCCAGATGTTTCAGGTGGTAGTCCCAGTTGTTGGACGACCCAACGACATCGTCCAGATAGGCCGTCGCAAATTTGCCAATGTACCCGTCCAACTATTGCGCCATCATGGCTTGAAATGTGGCTGGTGCACATTTCAATCTGAAGGGCATGGCTCGGAATTGATATCGTGTGCAGTCGGGCAGCGTAACAGCGGTCTTAGGCCTGCTATGAGGACTCACTGATACCTGCTAATACCCTGAACATAAGTCAAATGATGACATCACCTTAGTGGCTCCCATCAGGTTCAGGGCACTGGTGGCGTTGATGACTGGGGGCGCTGAGATTTCTGTGACTTTATTAAGGGGGCGGTAAGCAAAGGCAGAACCTCCAGCTCCTATCTTTTTTGTCGGCTAGTGTGATAGCCGAGTTGTAATTACTTTCGGAGGGTTCGACCACCCTATCTCTGATCATCTCTGCAACTTTCTCTTCAATTATACGTCGGTGGTAAGTGGTGTAATCCCTGGGTGGTGAATACATGGGTACGCCATTACTTGTCGGTATCCGTTGCTCTGTCACCTTAGTGCAGTGTAATGGGTCCTGGCACATGAACACATCGCTTTGTTCTGCAAGGATCGCCTCAATGGCTTCCTTATGTGCTTCTAGAACAGCATGGTCAAAGTCGTCAAGTCTGGTCATTACGAGCGCCGAGGGTTGGTGGTACCCTAGGTGGTAGACAGTCTTCCGCTGGATGCGCCCGAAATGGATTCGGTCGCATGCCAGTTCAGTGACAACGTCCACGGTACCCCGAGGATCAGGTCCTCCCGGAGGTCAGGGATGACCGCCACTGACAGATCTATGTCTTCATCCCGAATGTTTAGGGTCATGATGTCCGTCCCCGTGGCCAGGTGGACGGTTCGAGTTTCCCATTCTTGTTTTTATGTGGCAAATTTCCCATTGATGAAATTGTGCGAGGCGGCGATGTCGACTAGCGCGACCATCGGCTGTCGGTTCACTAGGACCGGAATGTGCCTCAGGCAGTCGTAATTTTGTAAAATTTTCCATAAATAGTTGTGTTCTAAATCTTTAGTTGTTTTGGTCCAGAGTGGTGGTTCGGTTTCCTGGGGGTAGGGCATAAGAGTTTTCCCTACCCCTGCGTTCCATTTCCCTAGCCCGACTAGTCCGGGTTCCTGCGCCTTGGGCAGTCTTTCTGGCAGTGCAATTGTTCACCGGGACAGCAGCAACAGGGGTTGGCCGGCATGGCCTCAGATGATGCGTCCTTTGCGGGGCAGATTCGCTTACCTATCCACTGGTCCCCGATGTGTGTTGTCCGCATGGCTGTATTTTGGGGGACGTGACATTGGTCGACTTATCGTTTGTCTGGGACGTTCTGTGTTCATGCTTGGGCCTGTATGTGTTCTGACAGAGTTCAGCTCGGTCCTGCCCCACACCTGCTGCGTGCGCACGAAGTTTTCATAGCCATTGTATATGGCCGGGCGAAGGGCAGTTCTATACTCCAGTAGTACAGTGTGTAGGACTGACTCCAGAACATCGGCTGCTGGGATATGCGGGTAGAACCGGGTGTTCATGTTTACTCTGTGTCGGATAAAATCTTCTAGCCCTTCTGTGGGTTTTTGTCGCCTGTTAAAGACATTCAGCTATGTTTGTAATGTGGCTAAGTTACTGGTGTAGCTCCATGAAAACTTCTCGACAAACTGTTACCACATCATTTGATACTCAGTGGCTGTTCTCTGCCATGCCTGTGCATCACCAGTCACCTGTGCACCGACAATGCTGGGCCAATCTTCCACAGCGTCATTATAGCGAGTTATCTGCTGTACACACTCTGCTAGGAACGTGCGTGGATCCTCTGTACCCTCTCTTGCGAAGTTCGGGAGGGTCTGGAATTTGGCTGCGGTATTTTGTTGTCTCGTGTGTTGTGCGGGACCATAGGTCCCTGGTGGTGGGAACACTGGTTCCCGTGTGCTGCAGTGTTAGCTGGAACAGATTTTTTTTGCATGAGGTAGCTGTCCCGAGTAGGCATTGGTCATGCCAAGGATCTGTTCACACTGTGGGTTCCAATGGTGGTCTGTACTACGCTGTTGGTGTGCACATTGCATGTATGTGCGGTCCGCCTCTGCTAAGTGGTGTTTTGTGACAAATGTGCTATGACTGGGTTCATGTGTACACATGCAATCACAACACTGATAAAACCAGCATTGTAGCTGGTACTGTTCGTGTGTCGTCATGCATTTGTAGAGACATCGTCACGACACTCAACACACAAAGCACTGTTAGTATGCAGACCATCACAGTTGGAAAAATGACACTCATCGCTTATGGCATTATTTGCTGCAAAATCTCATGGTGTTTTGAGTTCAATTTTGGGTAGGCCACAAGCTATATTGCACTCTGGGCACTGGAAATGTCCGGCGTCCTCTGCAATCTGTTCGGCTATGCTTAGGGAAGCTGTCATAACTGTTTTAGCACAGCGCGTACAGGATGTCAGGTCTCGCCCAGCTCCCTCACTTTGCTGCCTGTGATCTGTGCGTATCTCAGGTTGGATGAGGTTTATGCCAATAGATTTAGTGGGAGTTGAAGTTATAAAAAGGTTGTTAGGACGACAACAGCAAATGTTAGCTGTGAGGTCATATTTAGCAAAAGTATCGGAGTCCCTTACCTTTTTTACAGCTTCCACACTTGCCCACTCCCCAGCACTCCATCATGTCTCCAGCAGGTGTGCGTGGCTCGGATGCATGCTGTGGATGCATGTAGATAGTGCGGAGATCTTCGCGGGGAGTACGCTCTGGGCCACTCACGTGTTGCCCCGGTGGCCGATGGAAGGGTGGTCGCCAGAGAGAATTGCTGGGTCATGACTGGCGAGGTAGCGTGCGCTTGGAGGAGCGGCCGTGGAGTGGCGACTTTCGGGTCCACTCAGTTACTCTCGGGTAGGCTCGGTGCTACTCGCTCGGGTCCGATCGGGGTGGCTCGGATGATGCGGGAGGTGTAGGTGGTGAGAGGCGCGCGCACACTGCGAGGTTTGTGTTGCGACACAGGAAGGAGGAGGGGAGTGACACATCCTTCTTGCTGTCCTTTGTCCACGTGCTTGCCCTGCATCACAAAATGGCGGCATTCTTGCACTCCCGGCACACAATGCGAAACAATGGTGTACGTCCCGCATGATCTCTGTACCTGTTGTCGTTCCTTCACTCCATGTCCCTCCTGCAGCATGTCCCATTTCAGTGTGTTCCCCATTACTGATGGTTTGTATCCTTCCTCTCCCTCCCTTTTCCACCACTATTGAGAAACAATCTCTGTACAGTAAACAAAATTGACGAGTTCTATATCCTCAGGGCCCTGTCGTAACTGTGGTAGAAAAAGAAAGATATTAATAAAATAAAAGATAAACCCATATAACTGCCCTTCTCTACACCCTCTTCATCTCCACCACCTCCACTTCTAAGTGTGGGTTCCAGATTGCCACCACATACTGCAAAACAGGCCTACCATCATAGTGTCACGACGCTAATTTTCGGGCTTTTGTAATCTTGGTTGTTTCTTCTCATCCATACACGAAATAGGTGGTAAAGTTATTTTGGTTTGTAATTTTAAAAGAGTGTTCAGTTTTTGGGAAGTCATTGCTTTGAATTTAGAATTGTGGAAATCTAGAGTGTTCTCAGACAGTCTCTCAGGTAGAGTTTTTTTTAGTTCACTGTTCCTGGTAGCCTGCAGAGTTGGTTGCCACTGCAGTGCTAGTGGATTCCTTTGCGGACAGTGTCCCGGTAGTGTGTGTAGGCCGATGGCCTTGTGTTAGGTTGTAGGTGGGTAGGGGGTGTGGTGATGGATGTTTCGGTGTCTCCAGGCGGTCGTGTGCTGTGGGTCCTTCTGGTACCTTCGGCATGCGGTGGCCTTCCGGGGGCACTGGACGCCGCTGTCAACACTCCCCTGCTCCCCTGTCCCAAATTACCAGCTGTTAGTAGGGCAGACGCCCGGGCTAGAAGTGCACTACAGCACATTTCTGTCGTTCTGCTCTCGGACAGTCCCCCCACCCGTGACTTCAAACGTCGCTGACGAGTGAATGCCCTGTGGGACAGAGAGGGTAGATGTTGCGCCGATCTGGAATGGTCGCTGCCGACCATTCCAGGAAGGTAAATCATGGAAGGTTCTCGACGGCGCAACCAGTAGTTAGAAATACCTGCCGGCCGTGTTTTGGCACGCTCTTTTGATGTCGCTCTCTTTTTTCTCGCTCTTTTGCTCTCTCTATCTCTTTTGGACACTCTTTTGGACTTTTATGATTAGGACTTAGGCGGACATGGCGATGCCCCGATGGGCGAGGCGTAAGCCTAAGGGCTCGGGCTGCGAGACGGCAGGACTTTCAGTTTAGTTAGTTTTGTTTATTACTATTAATTTTAGTTTCAGTTAGTCGTTTATTTTGCAATGGAATAAGACGACTTCGTAGCCCTGAGATGGATGAGACTTCGCTGGACAGGAACATCAAAATGATAAGTATTCTTTCATGTTATTATTTTATTATTAAATTATTATTATTTCACGTTTAGATTTCGTGTTCGGTATTTGTTGAATAGTCGTAGATACGTTGACGTGTGTATTTGTTGTTGGCCAGTACAATTGCCTTTTATTAAATGTTTTCAGAGTAATGTAATGACCTCGGGATTGTTTTGTAATGCCAGAAACCACTTTACTGTTTAGAATAATTTCTTAATGTAATATCTGGTCACAGTTCGTCACATCTTAAATAACAAATCTTTTTCCAAATTGTACAATTTTATTTTCATTAATGTAATATTTATTTTTGTGTAACAATTTATTTTAATATTTTGTAATAAACTCCAATTATTTGAATTCACTCTTTTATTTCAAGTATTCGAACTGTAGTCCCCTTTAACAATAATTGATAGCCCCTAATTGCAGAATGTGTATCTTGATTTAAATATTTTATTAATAGATGATTGAGTGACAAGCACATGCGCGATACAAGATAGGAGACGCGACTCGTATTAGGATGTTAGTCTATGTTCGATCTTTCTGTACCCCTCGCAATAGATAGTTTGCCAAGCGGAAATTATTATTTTGTTTCAGTTAGTTTGTTGTGCTCTACCATACCATACTTTATGTAGCTAGGCTACAAGGTGGAAATTCTGTCTTTAAAGTGCTTGTTTGCTTTTATTTAACTTAAGGAGCTACGTACCGTATGTATTTATTCCCCCCAGTACTGTTTTAATAATTACTGAGTTTATCTTATCTATATTGCTTATCGTTTTGGTTCAGTCAGATGCTTGTTTTATGTACTAGTGATGTTTATTTGCTTTCCACCTCGTAGGCTTGCATAGCTTAATAATTCAGATATACTTACACCCCCCCCCCCCTTTTCCAGTTCACATATAATTTTACAGTCAACACTTTAGCTACAAAACAATCAAGGTAAATAAAATAACTATCAACGACACGACACGGTCTGCTTAACATCTGCCTCCATATCTGTCCATTATTTTTACATTATTTATTTACTAAGCCCAGCCTCGTGACACATTTATGGTGGGAGTCGCCGAGCATGACTATCGACGGCGACTTCCATTGTGACAATATTATAGACCTTTTCCTCGACGTCCCTATTTGTGTACTTTAGTATCCTTTTTTTCTAATCCTTATTCCAAACAATAAAGCACATAATCTCTCAGCAATAAAAAGGCCCTTGAACTCATCCCTAATATATTTTAGGACATTAAAGAATTCAGAAGTGTGTAATGTACATGCTACAGGTCCTTGCCCGAAGAGACACTAGTAGGTGAACTTACATTCTTTTGTCATTTTTAAGTAATCCAAGCAAATTGTTACAATGCAGGTGACTGATACAATGCAAGATGATCTCACACAAGTAGTATGTGGCTTAGAAGTCAAAACCAGAAATACTAATGCCAGATTTTAAATCATATGCAACAGCTTGAAACTACTACAATTGCCTATCAACCTAAGTTACTTCAGATACTTGCTGCAAACAAAGCAGCTTCCATATATCTGTACATCCCAGAAAATACACAATAGGGCTAATAAATTTTTTTCAATTTATCACACAGCTAAGATGTTTAGATGTATGGCAGTTGCAGATATTTGAAGCAATAAATATATGTAATGATGACAACTCTTTTCATGTTCAGAATGTGTGAAGTTCAAAACTTCAACCTACTCTTTGCTCCTAAACCACGGGGTGTCTGGTCAGTGTTATACTCCTGGTGTTACAGTCAGGTCTGATGAGAGGATGTTGCGTGCATTGTTGTGCAACGGCACTCAGAAGGTCCTGGGTGGGGGCCACTGGAGCTCTTTGAAACACAATGCTTTGATTATTATATTTCAACACTTTGTGTGTTTATATTTTACTACAGCATATGTTTATAACATGTAATCACAACATTTAATGGCTCATAACCTTGGAAAAATTAAAGGCCTCCTTGTTCGAATGGTTGAAACATGGATTGGTAGGGGCCCTGAGGTCACCATATCAACAGGGTCTGAGCAGACTCTTTACGGGCCTGGTTACAGTGCCATACCTATTCATATTTTAAATCCTTTGAAGAAAATGTGTTGGTGGAATGGAGGTCGTAACGAAAATTAGTAAAATAGGAAGAAGAACTTAAAAACAAAAACAAAAAAAAAAAATACCTGACACACACACATATTTTTAAGTATAACATTAACATAAACATTTTATGTGGGCACAGACACCTGCTGAAATCAGAGCTCCTCCTGCCTCAGAAGCAGATTTACACCCCTGGAGCTGGTTTACTGTAAATTTTATTGGTCATAATTAGATGATTTACAACTTCTTGTCAGAATGAAAAGCTAGTAAGGAAGCACTATAAATGAAATTAGTATTGTCAGCTATAATGAGCACTTTTGAAATCAAATTAATTGTAAAATGTTGTTGCATGTTAATTTAAATGGTACTGCATTATATCATATTCCTTATTGTTTATGCAGACAGTATTCCACAGACCGCTTGTAGAATAAAAACTTTTATCACTTATCGTTTATCCTGACAGTATTCCATAGACAGCCAGTAGAATAAAAGTTTTTAACACTTATCGTTTATGCAGACAGTATTCCACAGACAGCCTGTAGAATAAAACCATTTATCACTTATCATTTATGCAGATAGTATTCCACAGACCGCCTGTAGAATAAAAGCTTTTATCACTTATCGTTTATCCTGACAGTATTCCACAGACAGACTGTAGAATAAAAAGTTTTTAACACTTATCGTTTATGCAGACAGTATTCTACAGACAGCCTGTAGAATAAAAGTTTTTAACACTTATTGTTTATGCAGACAGTATTCCACAGACAGCCTGTAGAATAAAACCATTTATCACTTATCATTTATGCAGACAGTATTCCACAGACAGCCTGTAGGATAAAAGTTTTTAACACTTATCGTTTATGCAGACAGTATTCCACAGACAACCTGTAGAATAAAACCATTTATCACTTATCATTTATGCAGACAGTATTCCACAGACAGCCTGTAGAATAAAAGTTTTTAACACTTATCGTTTATGCAGACAGTATTCCACAGACAGCCTGTAGAATAAAAGTTTTTAACACTTATCGTTTATGCAGACAGTATTCCACAGACAGCCTGTAGAATAAAACCATTTATCACTTATCATTTATGCAGATAGTATTCCACAGACCGCCTGTAGAATAAAAGCTTTTATCACTTATCGTTTATCCTGACAGTATTCCACAGACAGACTGTAGAATAAAAGTTTTTAACACTTATCGTTTATGCAGACAGTATTCCACAGACAGCCTGTAGAATAAAATTTTTAACACTTATCGTTTATGCAGACAGTATTCCACAGACAGCCTGTAGAATAAAAGTTTTTAACACTTATCATTTATGCAGACAGTATTCCACAGACAGCCTGTAGAATAAAAGTTTTTAACACTTATCGTTTATGCAGACAGTATTCCACAGACAGCCAGTAGAATAAAACAATTTATCACTTATCATTTATGCAGATAGTATTCCACAGACCGCCTGTAGAATAAAAGCTTTTATCACTTATCGTTTATCCTGACAGTATTCCACAGACAGACTGTAGAATAAAAGTTTTTAACACTTATCGTTTATGCAGACAGTATTCCACAGACAGCCTGTAGAATAAAAGTTTTTAACACGTATCGTTTATGCAGACAGTATTCCACAGACAGCCTGTAAAATAAAACCATTTATCACTTATCATTTATGCAGACAGTATTCCACAGACAGCCTGTAGAATAAAAGTTTTTAACACTTATCGTTTATGCAGACAGTATTCCACAGACAGCCTGTAGAATAAAAGTTTTTAACACTTATTGTTTATGCAGACAGTATTCCACAGACAGCCTGTAGAATAAAACCATTTATCACTTATCATTTATGCAGATAGTATTCCACAGACCGCCTGTAGAATAAAAGCTTTCATCACTTATCGTTTATCCTGACAGTATTCCACAGACAGACTGTAGAATAAATTTTTTAACACTTGTCGTTTATGCAGACAGTATTCCACAGACAGCCTGTAGAATAAAACCATTTATCACTTATCGTTTATGCAGACAGTACTCCATTGACAGCCTGAAGAATAAAATCTTTTAACACCTATTATTTATGCAGACTGTATTCCACAGACAGCCTGTAGAATAAAACATTTTAATACTTATTGTTTATGCAAACGGTATTCCACAGACAGCCTGTAGAATCTTGTCTTCTATCTTGTAATATCTAATTTCATGCTTCTGAATAAATGAACCAAAATCATGTTATTTGATATAGTTATGCCAATTGGTGTAAATTATGAGTCCGCAAACAACACCATGTTGGACATGTAAAGCAATAGGACTGAAAAAGCCTTTGTTTGATTTATGTCACTGAGTTTTGCCTTTCAGAAGGATTCATTTGCTTATTGCATACCACGCTGAAAAAATAGGGCTGAAAAAGCCAACAGCTATTCAGAGAACTATCTTTTTGCGTTATATGTAGCCTAAACCCTGATAAAATATTATTGCTAACCATATGGTTTTTTTCTCCAAGCAGGAAGTGCCAATATTAGGCTACCCTTATTCGGTACTAAGTGTTGTAAAGAGAGTAATTTAGGATGCTGCAATTGGCACTGGTGTTATATTGGAGTGTGACTTATAGTATGTAGAGTGTGATCTATGGAAGTACGGTGATAGACTGTAATGTAAGCTTTACGGTGGTGTTCAAGTATTAAAGAAGTTATTGGGACAATTGTGTTTATTTATAAGATGCCTTTGGATTATAGACATAACTAAACAACATGGCGCAGTCGTATTAAGCGAACTTACTTGACATGACGAGTGGAAACGTGGAAAGCATGGTGTGTACTACAGATTGTTAATCAAGTGAACAAAAAAAGATGGCAGAAGGTGCGGTGTGTAATTTACCCTCCAAACTGTCGTTTGAGGGTAATGTTAATGAGAATTGGAAACAGTTTAAAAGACACTTTGAAGTCTACCTAGGAGCGGCCGGGAAGGATCCGGACGTATCAGACAAATCAGAACTGGAGGTTAAAGCCCTGAGGAAAATGCAGGCTCGGACGTTACTGAATATCGCTGGGGAAGAGGCGATCGAGGTGGCGTCAACGTTTAATTTGTCAGAGCCACAAATGGACGATTACTTAGAGCTGGTTAAGGCGTTTGATGGCTACGCGGCACCAAAGCGAAACGAAACATATGTGCGCTACATATTTAATCAGTGTTGCCAAGAATCGGGTGAAACATTTGATCGCTTTCTAACAAGGGCTAAAGCGCTTGTTAAAAGTTGTGGTTTTGGAGATCAGGAACAATCGTTGCTCAGGGATCGAGTTGTAATAGGTATTCAGGACCACAGACTGAGAGAAGCACTGCTGAGGATGGACGACCTCACTCTGGATCAGGCGGTTCGGGATTGCAGGACAGCGGAGCGGAGCAAGATCTACAGTGACACACTCTTGGCAGGAGCCAAAAGTGTGTCAGACAACCGGAAAATGGATACAGTTGATGCAGTGCAGCAGAAAGGGGTGAGAGACTCTCCGCGGCTGGTGGTGGACCAGCAGGGCTACAGAAGGTGACAACAGTGGGGTAGGCCTCCGATACTTAAGGAGAATATGTTCAGCAAAGGTAAGAAGGGCATGAATGACTCACCAAAGAGTTGTTTAAAATGTGGTCGTGTTCATAAATTTGGGATGTGCCCCGCATATGGTAAAGTGTGTTTTATGTGCAATGGGAAGAATCATTTTCAACAATGTTGCCAGTTGAACACTGCAGCCAGAGTCAACACAAAAAATGTAAATACATTTCAGACATTGACAATTAATGACTCTGAGGAGAGCTTTTATTGTGATAATGTTGTGTGTTTTGAGTTAGCATCTATGATAGATAGGGATAGGCCAC
>PNEQ01096592.1:0-27152 GCA_003012365.1 Medauroidea extradentata | reverse complement strand
TATGTATATATATATATATGTATATGTATATATATATATGTATATGTATATATATATATATATGTATATGTATATATATATATATATGTATATGTATATCTATATGTATATGTATATGTATATGTATATCTATATGTATATGTATATGTATATGTATATCTATATGTATATGTATATGTATATGTATATCTATATGTATATGTATATGTATATGTATATATATGTATATGTATATATATATGTATATATATGTATATGTATATATATATGTATGTGTATATGTATGTGTATATGTATATATGTATATGTATGTGTGTATATGTATGTGTATATGTATATATATATATGTATGTGTATATGTATATATATATATATATATGTGTATATGTATATATATATATATGTGTATATGTATATATATATATACAGGGTGTCCGTGCTTAACGTTTAAAACTCTCTGTAGTGACTTAGAGGACATTCAGACAAGTATTTTTATATAGGACACTTGGGAGTAATCGGACGGGAAATGCCTTAAATTTGGTGACAAAGATTTAATATGATGTCACACCAGCGTCGCGCCCTAGTCGTCACTTAGCAGCACCAAATATGGCGCACGTACAATCGCAGTGGTTCCTTTCCATTATGTCATCATGGCTCAGTGCATGTTTTGAAGTTTGTCTTCCGGAGTTCGAGTCGTGGTCCCTTCAAATTTCATGTCTTATTGTGATGGAACGTGATTTTATGTATGGTATGTTTGCAAAGCCCTGCATTGTGGTCTCATTGTTTTAGTTTTGCATAGAAACGACGCTTTTGCGTTTCATATCAAAATAAGGTTTTGATTCGTGTAATGTTTGTTTACTTCTTTCATGAATTGTACAGAAATGTTAAAGGCTGTTGTAAAAAAGATGATGAAGTGTAAACATCGGTAACATTTTTATGTCAATTATTAAACAATAACACTTTCACAGTCAACATTAGGCCGCGTCTGAACAACTCAGTTTCAACTACCATAACATAAATAAAAATGTTCCCAAACTGAAAAGTAAATGTCTGTCACGCGATTATTTACAATTGCTCAAAGGTAGCACCATTAGCAGCAATGCAGGCGTTGCAACACTGAACCACTGATTGACGTAGGGGGGCAAAAATGCCTTGCTGTTGTTGGATTTCCAATGCTGCTGCGGCAATGCGGGCAACAAGATCATCTTCGTCTTCTACAGGGGTTTTGTACACTAATTCCTTCATAGCGCCCCAGAAGAAAAAATCCAAGGGATTGATATCAGGTGACCTCTCAGGCCAGGGAATTGGACCGAAACGCCCGATGCACCGTCCAGGGTACATAAGGTTCAGGTGGTTTCGTACCAGTATTGCACTGTGTGCTGGCACCCCGTCGTGTTGTATCCACATGGTTGCTCGCATCTCGAGAGGAACATCTTCAAGCAGCTCCAGTATGACGTCTCTTAATAACACGAGGTAGTTAGGACCCGTTTGTCTCTCTGATAAAATGTAGGGACCTATTAAATGATCTCCTAAATTACCTGCCCAGACATTAACTTGAAACTTTTCTTGTCAGTTACGTTCGTACGCACTATGCGGATTTTTCACAGCCCAATGGATATTATTTTTGGAATTGAAAATGCCATTTTCATTGAAGTTGGATTCGTCAGTAAACAATACCAGTGAGGGAAACTCAGGATTTTGAAGAGATTCTTCGCGAAATCGCTCGCAGAAGTGGACCCGAAGGGGGTTGTCCCTTAGGTTAAGCTACTGAACTGTGGTTTTGTGATACGTCTTGTATCCATTGCCCTTCTATACCGACCAGACAGCCATTTTCTAAATACCTAATTGTCCAGCGATGCGACGGGTGCTGGTGCAAGGGTCGTTATCGACCTGCTGGAACACAGCCTCCTGGACCACTTTGGGGAGAGGTTGGCGAGCCCCACGTTCTCGTTGAGCCTAAGGAAATGTTATGTAAATTAGGTTTTTTGTCTGACATAACGGCACGTTTGGATACAAAACATCGTTAGGTGTTTACTTACTTGCACAGAGCCAGTTTCACGTAGTCGACGATCAACAGTCGAAAAATAGACATGGCTCGGTAAAACACGCTGTGGAAATCTTTCTGCATACAGACGCCGAGCTGCGAGCTCATTTGAATTTGCAGCACCAAAACACAAATGCACATGTGCCTGTTAATTGAAAGTAAACCTGTTCATTTTTGTGGTAGCACTATGACCAACAAAGCTTTCGCTGTAATGTCGATTCACAGTTGCACTACTAATTGCACTACTGACAACACCAAACAGACGCAAACACACCCACACCCACACAGGACTGCATTCGACTGCCACCTCTTTTTTCTTGTTCGTGTAAGTCAAGGCTACCACACTGTCTTCTAAAGAACGAGAACGAAATGGGAATAAGAACAATGGATGGGACCAAGATTCGAACCCGGAAGGCTGACTTCAAAATATGCACTGACCCATGCTGACAACATGAAGATGTGGGGAACCGTTGCAATTGTACCTGCGCTTAATTTTCAGCTGCTAACTGACGACTACAACGTGACGCAGGTGTGACATCATATTAAATCTTTGTCACGAAATTTAAGGCATTTCCCGTCCGATTACCCCCAAGTGTCCTATATAAAAATACTTGTCTGAATGTCCTCTACGCCATTACAGAGAGTTTTAAACTTTAAGCGCGGATACCCTGTATATGTATATAATGAAATAATGTGTAATTTGATTTCTCCACAATAACATCATATATTACACACACGAGTTTATCAAGACTCATGTTAAAAGGGTTTCTACTTAGATATTTCAGTCAGATTCAGAATTAGTACTGCTGGTTACTACAAGGAACGAAACTGTTTTTAGATGTCAGTTATGATGGCAAACTCAGTAGTAGTCAAAGTATGTCTTACCTGGATTTCAGTCTCAACCTTCACCTGGAAGTTTCCTTTTGGATGTCAAAAACTTCCATTTTTATATTTTCCCCCAGACTTCAATTTCAAACAAACTTAGTCTTAGTCTCTTTGGTTTTTTTTCTTGTAGATTTAAAATTTCCAAACCTTCTTCCTCGCAACCAAACTTGCCTGCTCATCGATTATTGGATCAGATCAGATCACGGTTCAAGCCCCAGATCATACAATGAACCAAGTATAAGTTGTAGAAGCCATTTTAAAAAATATATATGTGTATACTGAATTACTAACATATACATTACATATGTAAATAAACACAACTTGGTCTGGCTCGGGGTGATAGAGGAGCCCAAGACCTACCAAATAAACCAAACTTATATAATTTGATTCACAAGTATCTAAAAGTTACGTGTTTTTTCAGAAAATTTATCTATGCTCTACCCTGAGCTAAGCATTTGCTGATGGTGGATAAAGTAATGGTCCATGTGGAATGAAATTTGTACACATCAGAAAGAATTAGTGTTGTGACATTTAAAAACACATTTCATGTCACTGAGAGTACAACTTCGTGGGGTAAAAAAATCACATCCACCAAAGTTTTGTTTGGTTCTGAAAGATGCCTCTACTTTGCACGAGGTAAAAACATAGCAATGAGTCACATAAATGATCACCCGTCATAGGAAAAACTGCCGCGAATGGCGCTTATGGAAACTTCTTCGAATCCACTCAATAGCGAGTAAATCGTTCGGAAACGTCATGCGATAAAGATCTACCGGCCCATAAGATCTCTAAATGTTCTACTCGATCCCTACTTCGGATAATCGTAGCTGTACCCAGCTCGGGAGCAGGGTAGATACCAGCCAGCAGATGATACAAAAGAAAGCGTGCGTAAAATGTAAACAGACACAAACTCCCACGTATTTTGAAAATAAGAAAATTCATGGTGTGGATACAATGTCAGAAAATGTGGCGTTTGTATTAGATGAGAACTCTGGATATGTATACAAAGTTTTCATATCGCCAAACGAACTTGATGCCGTAGATAGAGGTATGTAATTAATTATAATGTTGTTTTGTGTGTCTCCGAAACAAATAAACATTTAAATTTTATTTTTATGTCTTAATGTCTCGGCTAATGCAAAAAGCAGTGGTTTTTTGTGTTTCTGAGAACTTATCCTTTCAAATCTCCTAATGTTATGGACATTTTCTAGCATTATCTACAGTATATCCAGTATGCAACTGTAATATATTAACACATAATTTTACTGTACTAGTACTGAAGTTATGAAAATATGCTGCATTATCCAGCAAAAACATAGCAAAAATTTAATATATTTTAAATAATAAATCAGGCTTATCGAAAATCAGCATTCAAAATACAGCTACAGGATGTAATTTGATGAGCATTATCCAAACAGAGCACTATTGCTACAATCAGATTATGTAAGTGTTATGCTCACTGCAGGTGGTTTTATTAGCAGTGTTAGCTGCTGAAGAAGAATAAGCTATTTTTAGTCAGCATGTTATCACTTGATTGCAAAAACCATATTTTGCAACACTGTCGTCAATTATGTGACAATACTGTACTAGGAGACCTTTTGTCAATATGGCTTAACGTGTAGGTCCT
Source organism: Medauroidea extradentata (assembly GCA_003012365.1). Lineage (NCBI taxonomy): Eukaryota > Metazoa > Arthropoda > Insecta > Phasmatodea > Phasmatidae > Medauroidea > Medauroidea extradentata. The sequence continues at coordinate 22,596 of PNEQ01096592.1, read as the reverse complement.
ATTTTATGTTTAAAAATTGTAATAGATAGCTCATTTCACTGCTTTATTGCCTAGCCAATTTTCCATTTTAATGTGTAGGTCTTATTTTATGTGTAAAATTTGTAATATATAGCTAATTTCACTGCTTTATTGCCTAGCCATTTTACCATCTAAGTGATCAATATACTTTTGTGTTTAAACTTTGTTGCTCTGTTGTGTTAATTATTATCTTGACATGCATTTTGTGCTTCAAAATAACATTATACTATTACATGTTGCAGAACCTGGACTTGCTGCACTGTTTATTGAAATTGTTCAGTCAGGTGGACAGTTGCCTGTATGGTACGAATACAATACAGCTGCTCCTGAACCCCAGCAGGCGTACCATACAGCTGCTACTGTGAATGTTGCTAAAGAAACAGCAAGCAAAACAAGCCTTATTCAAGTAGGTAAGCTGAGATGTTTACATTATTTGTTAACCAGTTTTAATCAGTTGTTTTATGGATGTTTATCATGATTGTAAGTAAAGTTAGCCCAGTATATTTACATGTGGGAATGTTACCAGGGCAATGCCACAGGTTAGTTTTATGTGGTTTCTCTGACTTATTGGGCCTTAAGAGGGTGTGGCACATAATTCAACGCTAAAAGCATTAATCTACAACTGTTGGTTTCTTGAAGCCAATTTGTGAAAATTAAACAATAGCAATCCTAGACAATAGTTTTAGCCAACATTTTAAACAAAATTGTTTCCAGTGTTAAAAAACTTCTGAGGCACTATCTCTGATGCCAGAACCTCGTGTATTTAACTGCAGTGCAAGAGATCACACATTACAAATTAGTAATTTGGGATAAATATTTACTTATAAAGTTGGCAATTTCCATTATCTAGGATAGTCATTGAGTAATATTATCCATATTGGCTTCAAAAGAAGTGTAGAAATGAATTAATTTTTTCAGCGTTTATTTATCTACCATGCACTCTTAAGAATTGTCTCTTTATCTCTTTTTGTTCACCATACAGGAAAAAAATTATTGGTTTCAAACCACTCTTTCAGGGAAGGGATTGGTTTAAATATTCAAATTTAAATGGGTTTTGTTCAGTTTTTCCATAATGAAATGGCAAGAAATGCAAGCATATGCATTTTTTGTTCGTTTCTACAATGATAGTCAGTTTCCTACATATTCAAATGTGGTTGCAACTTGCTGGTTAAAGTTTAGGGTGCCCTTTCTTGTATTTTTATGATGAATAACATCTTGTAATATAACATCACACTTACTTAAAATTAATGAAAACAAATTTTTTTTCTGATTCCAGAAGGCACAACTGCGGAGAACGATGCAAATACTAGTCCACCTCTGTTTGATGGTTGTGCCAGTGCTTCAGCAGGTACTGATAATGGCACATATAACCACATATTTTTACTGTAGCAATAGTTATTGAAAGAAAGTATGTTTTTGTACTCCCCCATTGTTAACATTAAAACTTGAGGATGAGGCCTGCATATATATTTTTATTTTGCTCAAAATTGGTTTTTGTGCATATTTGTTTATTATGTGCTGCATAATGAAAACTAATTGTTAGGTGGTTTTGCTCCCATATATTAATGATTTAGTTTAGAAATTAATTTAATTGTTTTGTGAGCATACAAAACATTGGTTACCATATTTGAGAACAGTGTTGGACTAACACTAACAACTGCACTGTCTTGAGATATCAAGAATTTTATCACCATCTGGCAAAACTATTTAATTTTCTTATGAAAAGGATATCAGTTTCTATATCCTTTCTTACTTTTTCCAAAAACAAAACTGCATTAGTTAGACAATTTTAATAAATAAATTTGATGGTAAACATATTATGCATAAAGAATTCACTTATAATGGTTATTTTTAGAATAATGTTACTTTGTTTTTTTATTCAGTTTGTTACATCTTACTAATTTTTATACCTTTACCACCTTGGGTGTGCACTTAAACATTACCCAACACTGGCTTTATAAGAAATTTTGAATACTTACTTCCACTGATGTTTGCTGCAACAAACATTTGCAGTGTTGCAGCTGCAACCACCTATGAAAAGTAGCATAGCAAAAGATGGTCACAGTACTAGTTAAAATGTATGGTGTCTATTAGACTCAACTAACAATATATTTTTTTAACTAACGATCATTTTGTGAATACCTGTGTAAAATGTTCTGAGTTTGGTAAACATATCATTGTTTTAAAAAGTCTACTTGAAACAGGAAGCCATACTAAACTGTAGTTGTGAATAATTAAAGACAAAAATAACACTCGTTGATTTAACATGTACAAACATAGATAAAAACAATTTCTTGTGTAGACACTTGCCATTTTTTTTTAAGGGAGCATCTACCACGGGCTTAAAATGTGCTGTAGTATGCTCGTAAATATGTTGTTTTTATGAATCTCTTTCACGTGCATCCATTGTGCCAACGTATAAAAATGAATGATCATTGTTAAAGCACCATGCTTTTTAGACAAGATTTATAAGCCCCCCAACGTGGCCACAAACAGCCTTTTCAGATTGCCATTTTTCAAAGTGTACTAACCGGATGTATGTGAAACTCTGATTGAGACGTTTACTGAACTTTGCTACAGACTTTCCACCAATAAAATTATATGGTCACCTCTTAAAGTCCTATAGTAAAAATGTTTAGGTGGGAATCTTGCACGCTTGTTAAGGTGCTAGCTGTGGCGATGCAGCATTTGATGCACACTTTATCAACCTTAGTGCTCAGTCGCTTTTGAGCATCTAACGCACTGGTAGGCAGCACACATAAGACTATGATCATACCCAGTTTTCACTCGCAAAATCAAGTAAAACAGAATAAAAATTTAATGCAGTGCTTTGCCTAGGAGATAGAAGGCTTGCCTTGCTACATGCTAAATGCGATGTGCAATCGCTTTTGAGTTCAGAAAAGTATTGCCTAACGAAGAATTCTATAAATAGCTGCTAACTGCTATGCAGTTGCTTGAGCAGCATTTTCTAATTTTTTTTTCTGTTTCCAATTCCTAGTTGTTATCAACAAATGCTGTATTGATTTGCACTCGTGAAACTTTTGCCATAGTGACCAGCTTGTTAGAATTTTTACTAAGTTTGCTGCTAGTGTTACTGTAACTACTAAACAGGCTAGCTTAGAGTTCAGGTAAATTGAAGTGTTGCTGTATAATGTTTTCAAATTCAGATAAGCTAGACTTACATCCATTTCTAAATATCCTTTACAGGTTAACTCGTTTACTTTCTTTTGCTGTAATTGGCTGTAAATGGTTATAAAAAAAACTTGCTAGCTTCCTGTACTCTATTTTAAATCCATTAACTGTGTAACAGTACATTTTCTTACTTTTCTTTGTCGCAGAATTTATTGGTACCATTGATTGTTCTTCCTTTTCCTTCCCACAGGAAAGCGGTGGACAATAGAGGCCACGAAGCACCTCATCTGTGCATACGATGAAAGGGAAGAAGAATTTAATTCTGCATCAGAACCAAATCACAAATTATGGAGAGAGATTGCCGAAGAGATTGAAGCCATGAATGGCATATCATTCCAGCCTGACCAAACTGAAAATAAATGGAAGAATTTAAAAAAAAGTGTAAGACCATTATTGACAATCGTAAAAAATCAGGAAGGGGATCAGTGATGTGGCAATTTTTTAATTTGATGGACCAAGTCCCTGGAAGGAAACCTGAAATTCTCCCTATTAGTGTTGCATTATCGTTGAAGGGTTTATCATGCATTCAAGAAACAAGAGCATCCGCATCAAGTGATACTCAAGTCTCACTTCACGATGAATCTGCTGAGACTACACCAACCCCCAGGACGAAAAAGAGGAAGAGGGATTTTTTGAAAGAGAAGATGATGCAAAACGATGAAAAAATGGCTGCATAAAATAATATATTTACATTTATAAAATATAAGCATAACAAATATTTTCTGAACTTGTGATGCAACATCTGTAAAAACCACTGTTGCAATATTTTCTATTGTATTATGTATTTCAATGAAAAGTGAAGTGATTGAAGTGGATTTTCTTTGTATATATCTAAAAAATTCTGTTAGCTTTTTATAAGAATAACAGGCTAAATTGTATTTTGTATTATATGGGTGATAATTGTAACAAATATTTTGGAAAATGAATACTTAGTTTTTAATTTTTATGATAATTCACCACACAGCTGCAAGCTAGTGTAATGTAAATGGTAAAGACAGCAATTTTTTTTCATTAAAGGTACTTAAAAATATATTTGTGTAATGCAGAATTAATTTATTCAATATTAAAAACATGAGTACAGACTGAGGGGCACAAAAACTAAAATTCCCAAAGGAGAGAAAGGGGGGAGGGCAAAAATAATAATTTTTTGGTCTAATTTTCTTCTTGGGGAACACCCTGGCCCTTGGGTATCATCCTCATACAATGTTAATTAATTTTTATCTTCGAGGTGGTATAGTAGTCAACATCATAGTTCAAGTTTTTAATAAACCATTAAAAATTAAGTAATGTTATATTTAAATAAAGAAAATATAAAAATTTGTATGTAGACAGGTAGATAGTTTAATGTTGGCTCCTGCCATTAAGGAATCCGAAGGCAGGAAGGGAGGAACAATATATAAATTGCCCTTCCCCCCATCCTTGTTTGTACTCCTGGTACTGTGCGATTTCTTTTGCCCAGTCTACTAAGAACGGTCCTTTATATTTTACTAAATAATTTTTGCAACTAATCTTTTTTTACTTCCAATGCTTAATATTTTTATCCAGAAGTTTGCAGGTAATCAGGCCATGTGTTTTTAATTTCATGTACACCTTTCAGCCAGCTGCTCACCATTTCATTGCTTTTTTGAAATGAAACCTAAGAAATATATTATTACTATATTTACTGCCTTAAAATTTTTGTGGTATGTATAATATTTAAATATTCAATTTCAAGCAGGAAAAAGTGTCACTCAGTGTTTACAATATAATCTTGTGAATTAGGTTACATGGACACTGATTTTTTTAAGAAGTACAGTAAGAAAATAATGTAAGAGAAATAAATGATTATGTGTAATTAGAGTTGATATATCGCGAAAATATTTTGTGCCAACATACCCTTGAAAACACTGTAGTTTCTTGCAACATGTATGAATGAGTGATAATACGTCTGGCACAATGCAGTTGTCTACAGCCCAATAACAGGCACCAAATGTTACAATAGTGGGATTTTTATTGGTTCAGTCAAATAGGGTGACAGCTTCACGTACAAGTGAAAGCCAGTAATCTTTTAAGCTGAATGTGTATTTAAATTAAAACCCAGCGAACAGTCAAGTTTTCCTGCGATAAATCATCATCTCTATGTATAATGCATCATTGTTCGCAGTCTGACATCTAACATATATGATCTTTGAATTAAATACTTTTGGAAAAGGGGTGTATGAAAAACTTAAGTGTGTGTGTGGTACGTAATTCAACGCTAAAAACATTAATCTATAACTGTAGGTTTCTTGGAGCTAATTTACAAAAGTTAAACAATTGCAATCCTAGACAATAGTTTTAACCAACGCTTTAAACAAAATGGTTTCCAGTGTTATGAACTTCTGAAGCACAATCTCTGACGCTGGAACCTCGTGAACCTAACTGCGGCGCAAGAGATCACTCGTAACGAATTAGTAATTCTGGATAAATATGTGCTCATAAAGTTGGCAAATACCATTATCTAGGATTGTCATCCATATTTGCTTCAAAAAAACCTTAGAAATCAATTGATGTTTTCAGCGTTTATTTATATACCCACGCACTCTTTAAGTATTTAAGGGCAAGGTCGACAGCAATTTTTATTGCTATGTTTTTGTATTTGTACCAGATATTTTTCCTTATTTTAAACATAAAATGTGGCAAAGTTTTGCTCTTTTGAAATTATTTTATCTCTCATAGTTTTTGCGTGTTGACAAAATTAGCATATTTCAGTTTTAAGGACGACACATAAAACAACTGACATACCAAACTGAAAAAAATTTACAGTGGATGATGATCTCAGGCTACAATTTTTCATACATAAAAACAAAATAAATGTAATTTTTTTGTATTTAAATAATAATACTGAAATTTAAAATTAAAAATGTAGGTATTCAATAATAAAAAAAAATAATTTTTTTTTTGTTTATGGTTTGATACATGTGAACTTGTAGCCCACAACATCGCCATTTACTGTGAATTTTTCAGTTTGGTAAATTAGTTGGTGTTTGTTTCATCCTTAAAACCTTTACATGCAAATTTTTACATTAACAAGCCATTAAGAAAACAAAGAGAAAGAAAAAATTTCATAAGAACAAAATATGGTGATGAAAATTGCTCTACACATTGCCCTTAATTGATGTACGTCATTGCTACCAATGTTGTATATATCCGAGAATCTCATACACCCCTGTTGAAATAAATGCTTAATCTCACATTCACATTTCTGAATGTTTGAGAAATTATTGTGTATAGCAACAAATGTTAGTGGCACAATTTATTTATTTTTCAGAAAATGAGATCAGTAGGTCCATGTTTAAAAATAATATTACAAACAAATTTCAAATTTCGATTACTTTGGACTAATAACAATTGCATAGAAGGAAGCCACTCACTTCACCTACCAATCAAGCAGATCTGTAACTCTGGAGATTTGCATTAATTTCCATTCAGAAAAACCATTAAGTGATAGATAATTTATGTAGCTTAGTTTAAAAAAAAAGCTTAATTAACTAAGTTCTATCCAAATAAGTGTGATTCAAGTATTTAAGTCTCAGGCTGAAAATTAATACGTTAGGTGCATCAAGGGTCTGCAATACAGTGCAGGCGTTACAGTACCAGCATGACATGTGTAGGAAAAATGTTATTTTGGATAAGTTGGCATAAAATAGTAGATAAATCTGTAAAGCCATTCAGCAGACATTGTGTGCTGGACAACACTGCCCTGTATATTGTGATGCACCCACCCTGCCTGATCATCTGAACTAGGTAGTATTTATAAATATAATTTTTGTTGTTGTTTGACTAGGAATATAAGTATGTAAAGGTAACTGAACCATGTAATGAATAATGGCTGGTCCAGTGGTACATGTATCGCTGCAGTCTTGGGGATCCTGCTGGAGGGGACTATGTTCGGTTCCCGACTCACCCAATATGGTGCATATGGCGAAGCCAGTGAAATCTGTTGTGAAAATAAGACAACCCTGGTGGAGTGAAATTTTACAATAACAGAAGGGCTCCCCAGTCGTCCATAAACCAGCGAGTGCCTCTGACTTACATTTGTCATTTTTCTTTTCTTTAAAGTGTAAACATTAAAATTTATCATAATACCACCTTGTCGGTACTCGTTGGAATCGGCACTCAAATTCTGAAAACTTTGCTCCCTTGGCAATATTTGATATATTTAAAAGTTTAGGAGATAATACTTTTGGATTGTTTCACTGGCTGGGAGAGGATGCAAGTGGGAGTAGCAGCTGGGCTGGCTGGTGCCGGATAGGGCGCGCTGCAGCTGAAGAGAAGGGAGGCTGGACAAGACCTGTTTGGGTATCCTGTTTGCCGTTAGCGCCATGTTGGTTCCGCACAAATTCTAAGACAAATTTATATTTAAAATATTGTAACATATTTTTTAATCGGCATAGCGTTTGGTATAATTTTTAAGTTTAATTTCTTTCTTATTTTATACAATTGAACCCAGAATGTGTACTATTGTTGTGAGAGCCTTCGAGAACCTTCTAGAACATTTCCCGGAAACACTTCGTTTCTGTCGAGGGAGGGGGGAGATAGCCTTAAACCTGGTGGGTGCAGGCGGCTTTTTGAGGGGTCTTCGAGTTCGGAGAGCGATAAAGGGAAGATTGCGGCGGGCAGGGCCCATGTAGTAAAGCGGGTCCGGGAAGTGTTCTGATAGGAACTTGCAGATGCGATTTTAGAAAAAGTTTATAAGATACTTTGTTTGATTTTGGTGTTAAAAAGACAAAATAAAAGTTACTCTGTCAGCGTCGTTGTGGAGTACGTCATTTAAGCGTCTGATCGTTCCATGAACCCACTGGAGAACCCCGAGATAGAAGAGTGTTCTGCCACTAGCCGGCGCACAAATAAAACAAAATATAAACAGTGCATAGGTGGGAGTACGCAGCTTGTACCATCACAATATATATGTAGGGCCCGGTAGTTTTCGCGAAAAGATTTTTGCAGCACTTTTTTTCAGTGCGTTACGTGCACACCTGCATCTCTGCTATGTGGTCAGTGATTGGATGTCGTAACACCCAACATCTGGAGGTTAAACCCGCATATCACAGACGTAATGTGTGGCAGTTATTCATATACTGATTGGCACAGTCAAATGAATAACGACTCTGCACAAAAACACTCTGTCAATAGCGATGAAGTTGAGCTGCAGGTGTGCACATAAGCCACTGAAACAAAGTGGGGCAAAAATCTTTTCTCGAAAACTACCGGGCCCTAATTGTGTAGAATTATATTTACGTGTTCAACAGAGAAATCTACATAAAATATGATGTATTATTTGAAGGATACAAACAACGGGAACATTGCTGTATTTAACAAAATAAAACTGGCCATATAATACAGTCAGTATGTATTTTGTCAAACAACATAACAGACTTTACCAGTACACTTAAGTGTAGCCATGTAGTATTCAAACACATTTGTTTCCACTAATGTTCACATTAACACAAACAGACTAAAATTAAAAATACAATAATAATATTACATTAGTGGAAATTAAGGCAATACAAATTTTGGAATAACTGGAACTAGGTATTGGTATGAATGAAGGTTGTGGATTTGAATTGCAGAGTACAGTCATGTCACATATTTTCCTGAATACATAAGTTTGGTCTATCATAAATGATACATTCGCAAATAATTCAACCTGTAACTTCTCATATCTGAGAACAAAATCTGAAAATCTAAATTTTGTGGATAAATCTCCACTCAAAAACCTTAGTACATTAAATTTAATGCATGCATTATATGAATGAAACTAATGGTTGTATCTGTGAGATGAGTGTTCTTCATACATAATTTTCACATTAAATCCAAATTAATGACAACTGACACTGGAGCTGCAATTAAGTTTTCTAAGTACGCCATCTGCCCAGAGGAATTTTGTATGTGTGCAGGAGTGTAGGAGTCCTACAAATTTATTACACAATTACCTCAAGTAGTACATCAATATTTAATATGAGCTTTTATTTTAAAAAAAATATTACTGTACTAAACAGTTACCATAGTTCTCTCTATGTGTCAGTTTAATGTCGCTAGAATTATTAAATAAAATTTTTTTTGAAAATTTCCAAAGATAGAATACTCGGCATGAACTGAAGTGCTAAAATATAGAGGATGTGATTGCAATGAAAACAATAATAGTCACCGTGTAAATATTTTATTAACACAAGTAATGGTATAATTACTGCTACCTACTTTACCTAGTTTCTGAGCCATTAGTATCATTGTACAGCTCCTCTTTCCATGAATAATATGTGATGTAACTTGTATGGTTGTTGTTGATGCATGAATTTGTACGAAATGTTCCATCTTGAGTCAACAGGATTGAGAATACTCTACTACTCTTGTATATCCACATAAAATGAAATTCAATGAGGTAAAGCAGGTGTGGTTATCTTGCGGGCTAATTCACAGGCCTTACATGGTGAATTTATGAACTGCAGTAAGTGTTGGTGATAACTATTTTATTGGACAGGGCCTGCAAAATGAAATGGGGTACTGTCAACCTAATACCCATCATACAGGTGACTCCAAGGCTGTATTTAGACATGTGCATGATATCAAGGGGGCAAATCGATATGTGCAATCAAAGTTAGAAAAAGTTGGCAATGTTAAATTATTTTGCTATGAAACTAAGGAATGAAGATGTTAGTGACAAGTTTTATTGTTATACAAACATCATTTGGTGTATGTAGAATGAGAAAAAACAAACTTAGACCCGATGGGGAAAAAGGAGAGGAGGAAGCCACAGCAATGAAGGAAAAGGGAGTAAAAATTTGTAACAGGAATTTTATAAGCTCTTATGAAAGTTCAGAAGGGTAGGGTACACTAGAAAACAAGTCAAGATTTTTGTGTTCGAAATCTCAAATGTTGGTTTCTCAATCAATTACTTAAACAAATATTTTAGGTAAACACAATATGTGTAAATAATGCACTCTAAATGTAGCATTTAGCACAATATTTATCATGTGGAAAATAAGTGACCTGTTTTTTTATTCCCGTCATTACCATTGCAAGTGGTTATCAAATGTTGGTGATCGACAAAACCTGGCCATGTGACTGAGGTAACCTACCCTATTCCTGCAAGTGAATTTTCATAAACACCTATGTTGTTTAAAGTGGACCTAGGTACCTCATCCAGTTGAACAAGTGAACTCTCAAAAAAGTCTTTACAGAGGGCAGAAAATCGATAGGGTAACACACATGATCCACTTTACAGTCACATCGTTTTGCTGAATCTACATGTAACAGCCTCATTCACAACACCATGAGCATGCTCAGTACAGAAACATACAGATCCTTACATCTATTTCAGATCTCTGGTCTTCTTCAATATTCTGAATTGAAAGTTTTGTACATATTTGTATTAAAGTTAACCTTGAGCATAGTACAGTCCTACTAACTCCATTCTCAACTAATTACAGTGAAAAATCTCTCAGATCAACAAGAAATCTTAGTAGGAAGGCCTGAAATTCTTAATAATTTAAATAATTGGTAAATATTAAGAACAGATAATCATCAGGTAGTGGTCAAACTATTGATTTTAGAGATAAAATTTATTGATGAAAAATTTTTTAGAAGCAAAAAATTTATTTTAATTATGGCCGGTTAGGTAACCTGTGGGATATTCACCTTGAATAACACTTTTGTACATTACACAATAGAAAAAGACAAGTACATTTAATGCGTATAAACATATTTTTACTAGCAACTGTATCACACTGATAAAACTTTTAAAATACAAGTGTTTCCAGCCAACTCGCAACGGTCAACTGTTGGCACATGTTGCAAACGTTAATACGTCACAGTAACCATACCTAACATTAGGTTAGGTTACCTAACCTGAACTAACCTAATCTTGCCTAACAAAATTTTTTAAATGTTGACTACTTCTTACAGCTTGAAAAACATATTTTTCCCATTAATAAACTACACCTCTAAAAATCAATAGTTTGACCTGTATGCTATGAGTAAGTAGTGATTCTTGATATTTACCACTTCGGCTTCAGGAACAGTGCAACAGAAATAGAACATCAGAACGAGATGAAAAACATGTCTGTGAACACATCTATAATGATAAGTAGTTAGAATATTATTACATAAGGCAGTTTACCTGCACATCAGTCAATGAATTTTTTGTTGTCACATATTCCTTGCAAGATTATTGAATGGTAGCCTTTTCTGCAATCATATGATGTTGGATTTTCATGTGGTGTCAATATAGGAATATGTGTCCCATCTATTGCACCTACAATTTCTGGGAAGCCAATCCGCTCCTCAAAGGATGCTATAATTTTAACTGCTTCCCTTCTGTGAGGCCATTTAATATATTCTGAAGCTTTTTCCACTAAAATATTAGGTATAATCCAGACATACTCTCTTGCAGTTGACTTTGCCATATAAAATCTGTCCGCAACAGACCTGTCAAAAAATAAATTTTTCTTGTAATAACGTGCATAGCTCACACTTACAATAAACTGCATTTTACTGAGATTAGTGCACAACCATTGTCAGTGTTTGGTTTAGTTTACTTTAGATTACTGCATCCTTGGATCTTTTTTTGTTTAAATATTTCATAAAGATATCGAACAAGTCATATATACAGCAAAAAATCTCAAATGTGAACAATATATATTTAATAACTTTTTTATTTTACACAAAAACCATTATCGTTCCATTTCTGCTAGGTTTTGACAAATCTGTTGAAATAAAATTTAAATTCTTTGCACCCATTGTTCCAGCACTGTGTGTGCACAGTGTTCCTCTAAAATTAATTTAGACCTAATTAATTTAGGTTTACTTTAATCAGTTTTTTTTATTTCCAGAACATTCATAAGAAAACTATTCTATAAAATGCATATACAATGGCAAGGAAACATCATTATTTCAAAGTTAGACAAGGAGGGAAAAAAAGGTGCTATATATATATATATATGTATGTAGAACGTGCTTTATAAAACATTTATAATTCAAAATGTTAGGTTACTTTAACGATTCTTGGTTTTCTAGTAAGTAGGACGATCTCCTGGCCCAATATTTTTATTTACCAGAGCAGGTCCAATCCTCTTCAATAATTGGGCAAATGTGGACTTCTCTAGACGAAAATGAGACCTGAAATCTGCGAATTATTACATTTATTTCTTAGTATTGTACAACAGTGTTTAGTGTAGATAAATGTAATAACCTCATGCCAGTAGTCTACATACCTGATAGTGAATACAAAAACACTGTGTTCTCTTTATAATTCTGCACACAATGATAATTGTTCAGTCGGTTTGCAACTGTCCTAAATAAATATTCATCATTGCTGTCTTAGTCATCCATCACAATGTTCAATAAATAAAACATGTTACTCGATAGTATGTTTGATTAATTAGTAAAAATCAGTATTTTAAATTAACAAACGTCCATGTAGTAAATGTGAAAACATAACATAATGCAGAAGATTCACACAATGTAAAGTCGGCTATACAATTTAAATTTGTATGTGAGTAAATAATTAAATGTAACCTTTATTGAAATAAAAGTATTACACAATGTTTGAAATTATTAAAATGAATCTTTAATGTAATATATGTTCTATTTGCGAGGATAAAATTAAATGTTATTAATACGAGTGCCAATAGTTAGTTATATCACTAAACAAAATTTGATATTATCGAAATGGAAAGTTAATATAAACAAAATACATCACTATATACCCATACATAAATGCTGCTTCATATTCACAGCTGCCGCGGTTATGTAGAGGCTAGTGCACTCTCCTCCCATCGTAGCAAATTGTGTGCAATTCCTTAATAACCTCACAGGAAGATTTTCTGCATTTTATTAACCACACCACATCTTTGCATACAGAATGTCCGTTAATGTGCGGTACATCTAGGGTGTACAGTTGTGTACAATCACCATGTCTTGCAGCAGATCATATGACACTGACAGAAAAATATGAGCATCGGGCGGTAAGAAGGAACAAAAACATGACTGTGCTCCATAGTCTCTTTACTGTTTACTGCTCTGCATTGTTTGAAGGCTCCATAGACAAAAAACTACAAAGCAACATTGCCAGCACAACAAGCACAAACAAAAATGACTACTTCATCAATAATGCCAACCTGACAAAACAAAATAAACCTAGTCCTCTTTACTACCAACATAACCAAAAAGTATAAATTTCATACTCCAACACTCACCCATGAAATATATTTTTTGCAGACAATTTCCATTATTCTTTTACTTATCAAATCACAGAATGTACGTGTCATCTCTGTCTTAATAACCTAGTTAAATAGTCCAATCTTGTCTAACAATGATGTGTGTCTTACTTTTAGGTTTTGTTGGGATATCAGACACCATATCTTCACTAGGTAAATGTTTAACAGAGATTACATTATTTTCCACATGATTTTGTAGGAAATGTGTTTACTTTTAGAACTGATTATTAGATTTTTCGCTAGTTGAACAGCTCCTTTATCACAAAATATTTTAAACAAACTAAGTTCTGGTTCAGTTTCCTTTATCAGCTCCCTTAGCCATACGGCTTCTTAAGCTGTAAAGGATAGACCAATATATTAGACCTCGGTAGTAGAAAGTGCTACAGATCTTTGCTTTTTACTGTTACCCAATGACATTTCTTTGGGTTTTGTTGAATCTATTAACAATACACACAGCAAAAGAAATGTCTGGTCTACTAATTTGAGCTAAATATAAGAGACTTCCAACTGCCTCTTGAGACAGTATACTGTCTGGTAGTGTCTTCATCTTCATCTACTTTGATGCCTGTCTCCGTCGGTGTTGAAACAGGTTTGCACTTGTTCATATTGAATTTCCGAAGAATCTTATGTATGAAGTCAGTCTGGTCAATGTTGATTTCTTTGTCCGTCTGGTTAATATTCATTCCCAAACATTTTTTCACAGGACCAAGATCTTTCATCTTGAAGTGTTTCTTCAAATTGCACTTAAGTTTCATTTTTCAACACTTCGCTATCCGTTTTGATGAGCAAGTCATCGACGTACACAGCCACAAAAACTTTACCTTGATTCGAGAATTTTTGAAATACATATGGGTCTGCTTGAGAGTGTACAAAATTCAATTCTTTGAGAACTATTGTCAGTTTCTTATTCCAACATCTTGCTCCTTGTCTTAAGTCTTTATACTGCCTTTTTCAACAGCCACAATCTATTCTCCTCACCTGGTTTCAATAGTTCGTTAGGGGGCTTCAAGTAGATGGTTTCATTTAAGTCACCATACAAGTAAGCTGTTGTAAATGTTCAATTTTCATCTCTTTTTTCACAGCAGCTGTAAACAAGTACCTGAGAGATGAATATCTAACAGGTGAGTGTGTTTCTTCATAATCTATTCTTTCTCTTCGGGAACAACCTTGTAGGGCTAGTCTTCCTTTATGTTGTAACTGTCCACTGTCAGATTCCTTATATTTGAAGACCCACTTTGTTTTCAGGACTTTTATTTTTTCAACACAATCTACTAGATCATACACTTCATTATCTAGTAAGGTTTGATGTTCTTCCATGGCCTTTGTCCACTCACTAGCATCTTGAACACTTAATGCTTCTTCTACTGTTTGTGGATCATTATATTCTGCCCTAATATTACCTGCGCTAGACCAGTATATTGAGTTTTGTTTCTTACATGGAGTCACACGAGTCATCATCCTCTTGAGTTTCAATCTTTTCAGTTGATGCATGAGTGGGTGAAAAACCACGAAATTCCGTCAGTAATTGACTTTGATTCTTCACTACACTTTTAGGATGAAGCTTACAAAGGTGAGAAGCCACAAAAATCGTCTTGTTCTTTACTCTTCTCTAGAGTTGAAATCTCGCCTGGATGTAGGTCACAAACCACTGCAGGTGGTTTTTTATCACGTTCCACCTCTCTTCTTCTAGTGTAGCTTTGCCTTCAAAGAAAACAACATCTCTGCTAAATGTGATCTTCTTTGTTTTCGGGTCGAGGAACTTATAACCCTTCTTGTTTTCACAATATCAAAAAAAAAAAAAATTTCAGCAGATTTGGGATCCCACTTCTTTCTTGTCTTCTTTGGAATGTGGACTAATGACTTGCTTCCAAACACTTTCAGATGAGATAGATTGAGTTTTCTGCTATATCATAACTCAAATGGAGTCATGTTCCCTATAGGTCTTGATGGAGAATTGTTACTTAAATATTCTGCATTTGGAACAGCCTCTGCCTAGAACCTTTTATGAAAATCTATGTCTAACAATATTGTTCTAGCTTTTTCAACAAGAGTATGGTTAAACCGTTCTGCTCGACCATTTTGCTGTTTAGAATATCTAATAGTAGTGTGATGATTGATTCCAGATGTCTTCAGAATTGATGCCAATTTGGAATTTATATATTATGTCCCATTATCTGTTCTCAGTGTTAATTTTTTAGCTGGTCTGGTTTTCAACATAGTCCTTAAATGCTTCCAACACTTAAGGTACTTCACTTTTATCTTTGAGGAAATAGACAAAACAATTTCTGGATTAGTCATTAAGAAACTTAAGGAAATATTTATTTCCACCTATAGATACTTGTTCCAGTGGGTCACACAAGTCTAAATGAACAAATTTTAAGGGTCTCTTTGCACAACTATGTGAGATCTCAAATGGTTTCCTGGTTTATTTTCCCTCTACACATGTTTCACAAGGAACATTACACTTATATGAACTTTTATCGTTAAAGTGACCTTGTGTATCACAGACATGCCATTCTTATTTAAATGTTCAAGGCACTGATGCAACAAAAATCCATTTGTACCAGACAAATAGCATTTTTATGATGGTGTATCCAATTTAAAAATTCCCTTATCTACATACATTGTAGCTATTCTTTCACCATCTGAACTATCTGTCCCCCCTGACTTGCTAAATATAACTTTATGGCCATGTTAAACTATTTTGCTTACTGATAGTAGATTTACTGGTACTACTGATGGTAGATTTACTGGTACTTCAGGAAAATATTCAGCACACTGTATATTTATAGATGTACTCTGCCTGTTAGTGGAATTGTATACATCAATATCTACATTTCCTACCACTGCACATCTAAGACTAGAACTGTTTGCAGTCACAATTTCTGTATTCCATGGCACAGTATTTTGTAAATGTTTATTACTATTTAAGATATGTGTGGAAGCACATGAATCAACATACCATTGCTCAACTTTACTATGTTCAGGCAAAATTCTGTCTGAAGTAGTAAAACATAATCATTTGTAGATAACTAACCTGTTTTAATCTTCTGTGTACTCATTGTTTTCATGCCTCTCTTAGACATTTGATGACAATTCCTTGCCAAATGACCAGTCTTGATGCAGTTGTACCAAACAATCGTAGGTGGTTTAGGTTGGAACCCATTTCTCAGAGAAACCTTCTTGTATTTTTCGGCAATAAGAACAGCATCTCGGTCAGTAGATGTGTAGGAATCAGCCGGGTTTCCACGAACATCTTGGAGTAATTTCACTTTAATTGAGTTTCCAGTGATTTTCACTCCCGAACTTTCTATTCCCATAATCGTTGGGCGGTAATCACTCGGTAAAACGACCAGCAATAACGTCCCGACCCACTCGTTCACTTAAAACCCTGTTTGATTGAGCTTGTGGGCGTTTTTACGCGCCTCTAATCTCTTGGTAACCAACGATCATAACAAGCAGACCCGCCTTGTTAGCCCTGAATCTTCAAAAGCTTTTTTGAGTTGTTGCCACGCTTCGTTAGTGGTCAGTGCAGTTTTCATGTGGGAAAAATGTATATGATACATACACAAAACCAATTTTACTAAAGCCTTTTCATCCTTTCATTTACCATCCTCTTTCCCTACAGCAACCGTCTACAAGTCATCAAGTTGTAATAAATCCTTCATTGCGAATTTCCAATTTTGATAGTTCTCTCGGCTGATAAGTTTTTCTACACACAGTAAATTTGCGCTAAGCATTCTTAGGAACTAGTAACTTACACTTTCTAGCGAACACAAGTCAAAATTATTACTCGCTCAAAATTGACACAACCAAGAAACTCTTCATGGTCTAAAAAATATGGCATTCTGATGCGCTGAAAATCATCATGTCATGTTTCTTTTTGACCCCATCACTTTCCTGCTGGTCGTACATTGATACTCACACTTGCGGAAAAAGCTCGCACAACTAGGGAAACTCCTTTTGAAGTGGAGCTTAGCTCAACTCAAGTACCTTTAAGATAAAAAGAGCTAAACTCCAGTAAAAGTTCACTTAGGAGAAAGGACCTAGCTCACGCTTAACTAATTTTTCTTGGAGCTCAGATCATTTCAATTTCCTTTAAAAGATTCTGTTACCATTATCAAAACAAATCACATGTAATAAAATCACATGGGTAATATGATTATATTTGTTTGGTGTAATTACAATGCTTTAAATGAGGGTATGTAATAATAATTATTTTAATAATATGGATAAGTAAATTAAATTTTGTACAAGGTTTTAATTTTTCAAATTAGTTTTCAGCAAAAGCTGTATTTCAAAGTTGGTTTTTGCCAGACTGGTTCTCTTATAAGAAAACACATCTCTTGCAATACTGAACAATCTTTCTGCAGCTGCTCTAGGTTAGGGCTGTATTATATTTTATGCACATTTTTTTCACTAGTGGTGGTGCAAACTTTAGGCTTTTTTGCACCTGAGGTGTAGTGAGTTTGTGAAGCATGTTTTTAAATGTATCGCACAGAAAATACAGTTTCGGTTAACAGAAGGTTCGGTTAAAACAAAGTCTGATAAGTGGGGGAGGAGTGTATACATGTCCCGAGGCCTATTAATAGCTTTTACCGCCTCAGAAAACGGAAACATCGTGAGACGGCTCACAGCAAGTGTCCTAACACCACTGAACATTTTTTTATACCAAAGTCACAAAGTTTATTAACAAAATATAAACATTAATTAACAAGTAAAGTCTCATGATTAGAAATATACATGCCACGAGGCCTATTAATATCTCTTATCGCCTCTGAAAACGTAAACACAGCGAGGTCGTAATTTCGCTTGGCTAAATGGCGTGCCTAAAAACAAACAGCAGACACTTCATTTTTTATATTACTACTGCTACTTGGTCAACTGTACATTCATTTTACGTCTCGTAAAATTAAACTTGTCAAAATAAACATATATTAGGCTTAATTTTTTTGAACAATATCTAACATGTCTTCAAAATTAACGAAGTCAAGTTTTACCCTATCTTCAACAATGAATCTGTTGCACAATGATGGTATACCCAACCGATCCAATAGGGTACAATTTTAAGGCTGTTCAAGAAAGAAAAAAAGTTGTTAAAATTCCATATTTAGCAACTTCTGTACTTAAATCATGTGTAATGTAATGATTTTAAACCAGCACAAGTACATTAAAATAGGTTTTTATTACTTTTTATATACTTTATATTTATGAATTTATGGTAAGCAAAACAGAAAAAAGTATCAATTTATGAACGAAAATATTTTTAATTACCTTAAAAAGTGCTTCTAGCATGCCAAAGAAATGTTGTGAAGCTGACAGCAGGCATTCTAGAGAGAAAAAAAAATTCTTTCAGCAAATTTTATATCGAAAATTAGCAGCAACTTGGATTGTCTAAAAAACTGAAACTGTTAGGTGAATGTCAAATATAACGGATTCAAACAATAGCGCTATTCTTCCTGATTACATAGATACCAAGTTTATAGCAATGCAAGCAGTGTACTCTTTGTGGTGGGTGACTGAAGTAACATGTGCAAATCCCAGTTGACGACATGGCGAGGATCCGCTGAGAGACGTCGAGATACCGCGATAAGCTACCAGTAAGGTGGCACTCCTCACGGAGTTCGCTGCAACAACACTGGGGGTTTTGTGAAGTACGGTGACTTGCTTGTTACTTCAATTTTCGCAGGTTTTTTGATAGATGCGGTGTAGTGGATTTCACGTTTTTTTTTGTTAGATGCAGTGTTGTGGATACAGTTGGTATAGTTAACACTGATATTGAAAACTAGTGCGTGTTATAATCAACTTTTTTCGACATAGCAAAGTCTCGGCGAAGGATACAATTTAGGCATAACTGATAACGGAAAAATATCCATATTTAATATGTACATTTAATAATCTAACATTTTGTTGTGCAATAGAACACATTTCACTAAATTTGCTACGTTTTGTTGACATACTACGGTGTTGGAAAATTAAAATGTGCGCTAATTCGTAAAACATTAGTGTTCTATCACGATAGACCTTCTATAATATTTCATCTCATTATGTATGTATAAATTTAGTGCTGGGAATTTCAGCTTGCAAAAGTGTGCATATACTTGTGATGTAAATTTTGGGAACTATAATAAAATATTTACAATGACAAGACACCGCTGAGACAGTTGGCATTTTTTAAGTAATGCAATAAAAAAATCACTATGACAAATATCAAATATGTTAGGAATTAAGTATTTTACTGTACATTCTTCATTAACGACCAAACCCAGAACATTATCCTTTTGACATCAGTACCAAGCGAGGAAAATGAAAATGAGTGAACATAAGTGGGGACAGAATGACAGGTACAGACTATTCTCGTCTCCGAGCTAAGAAGTACCTACTACTCAGACATGATGAATAAACCTTACAAATAGTTGTTACAAAATTTAACAATGAAATATAATTGTGTTACAATTAATAGCTTTAATAATTATGTGACCAAAAGCAAATTTTGTTTGCAGTGTATGAACAATATACAAATGTAATGTTAAGTGAAGAGTGTTTAACATTTAAACACGGTTGTGCAAAATGGAAATGGTGGGTTAGTTAGAGATTTTTTTGCAACACATACTATTAAATGTTTTCTTCACATGAAATTGTACATTTAACACTGTAGTTTATAGCAGCGAGTATCAAGAGGAACAAGAGTGCACCTAATTTCTAGTATTTCCCCTAGCATAACTGTTATGTGCTGTACCAGTAATACAGTATTGTTTATTGAATTTGTGATCAAGGTTTTGTTTTTTAATATGCTCGGCTAGATAACTTACCTAATAAGTTTACACACATAACTTATATAACTATTAACATTTAAAAATTAAAGTGTTCAACAAAGAATAATTTAGTGACACTTTTCTACTAACTAGTGTCAGGGTTTCTAAACAAGCATGACAGTCAATTATTTTAAGGACTCTATGGGCTGTCCGTGTAAATTTTTTTAAATTAATTTTTCAAAAATCTATTTTCCCTGTAATGTTATGATCTATTTTAGAAAAATTAGCAGTGATTTCCCTAACTTGCCGAGTGTTATTTCCACAGTCTGAATAAACGGAATTACTTAGTAAATTTGTGAATATTAACTTATTCTGATGTTGAGTGAATGGGAGAGTAATACGTATTTGGAAATGAACATCAGCTCCGATATGTAATTCAATAAGTTTGTCGTGTAGGTGTATCTCATTATGTTGAGATTCTTCATTCCAAATTGGTGTCTGTAAATATAAGTTTTAGAATCAATCATTAATGCCCGACAATTCATTGTGAGGTAAACGGTACGTTGTTTGTCTCACGTTCAGCAATAATTAAAGAACTAAAAAATTAAGATTCGCTCGGAGGATGAGCCAAAGTCATGTCTCAGGAAGCCCCTCTGGGGCATAGTGACAGCCTTTTGTATTTCAGTTTCAAAATGCCTATACACTTGTAGGAGCTTTTTAGCACACATTTGTACATGTCGCGGGAACAAACTCATCTCAATACCTAGGTTATTATTTTAAGTTTGTCATTACAGTCATTGAGACGAAGTTGTATATAATTGCGTACATACGGCATTGCAGCGTAATTTTGTCCCAGAAATCCGCGAGATAGAGGAAGACAATAAAAGAAATAAAAAAACCAAGGCTAGTCTGCCACATAGACCTGTATGAACAAAAAAAAATCGATAAGGAATTATGTCAATTAAAGAAATGAAAAAAGCAAAAATTAAAATATACATCCGAATTGAATGAGCACATGAAAAGCAACATGAAAAACTGAGGACACCACAGTGGCTTTCGTTGCCTTCGTTTATTGTTCTCCATTATTTCACTTGGGGATTTCAGGAACGAAATTGCCCTGTAGTGGTGTATGTCTACAATTCTACATATTTGCATTCACCCCCATTGTAAATAAATACAAATACGAAGTAATTGATACATGGTGATATCACATTTTTTCGGCCGTCTGGCAGAAAGTGTCATGTAAAGGAAAGGCGTTTTCAATATGTCGTTATGGTGGCGGTCGTTCGAGCAAGTTCGGTGCTTCGATTACCTCTGCAGTACAACACCGTAGTAGAACAAACGCTGCTGCTAGTACTAGTCTATACTTTACATGTGTTTCGGGTAAAAAAAAAAGTTAAATGAATTCATCGTTGGAAAATAATGGTCTGTGGTTACACATGTATATTGTTTATTGGGCATAACCTATTATTCCGAACACATTTGTATGTAACAGTGTAAGACAGGTCATCGTTGCGATTGTGGGGGAAATGAATTAGCTCTACAATGGTGGAAAGTGGAATAGCTGTTCTATTCCGTAAATTAGGGCGCTTTGATTAATACTTTTTTACAATAGTTGTACAATTATTGCTCATGTGTTATATTTTGCGCCGATCCTTACGAACACAGGGGAAATTGTAATATTTGAATTAAAGATACATATGATAGATTATTTATACATAGTTTTTCTTTTTGCGACTATCACCTTTACAGAAAACTGTAACATTTGAAATTTAAATGAATGTATTCATACATGAATTATATTTTGTGAAGTGAATTACATCTGAAACCAATGTTACATTAGAGGAAATATGCTTACGATAATTTCATTTATTTACAAGCTAAGTTGTGCCCACATCTTAAACAGACACCGTATACACAGGCTGCCAATCTTAGTTGAGTTGCCTCATACTAAGGCACACAGCTGCCTTTACACAAACTCCTACGAGTTAACACTCAACATCACTAATGGACAACAGCTACAGGTTCAAACAGCTACTAATAAGGTTAGAGCAAGATCTTAATATCATGTTGTGTATTACGATATCAAAAGCAGGTACATAGAGCAGTTACAAACAATACAGCGACGACGTCAAACCAGGCATAACCCAAGAACAATAATCAAAGCTGTTAACAAGAAACAATTAAATTAGAAACAATTATTACTTAAGTGTGCACGAGCTAATACACCAGCTCTCCATTATAAACCAAATTAATAAAATCAGGGAAACGCATGCTGCTTGTGCCAAGCTCGCGCTCGCGACGACACAACCCTGATTGCCAAACCCAACAGAAGAATAAACAGAATCAAACCAAACTAGAATGGAAAACCATAAGCAGGAAATAAAACAAGAAAA
>PNEQ01096591.1:0-27151 GCA_003012365.1 Medauroidea extradentata | reverse complement strand
CAGTATACTCGGAGGTAATGTAGCGCCTGAATGGAGATAGTTAGCTCATGCACGGTGTATGTTTGCAATGTAGTTAGTGCAGTCTCGACACAGCAAGGAACCTCAGTCATTCACTCAGTCCGCACACTTGTATTACAAGCCAGTGTTACTCTCCTCATACTTTAGCGCCCCTCCTACTACTGTATCTACACTATGAAGAGTAACAACACGTTCAGGTAACAACCCAGAAACATTCAGTCAAATGTCTTCAAAATGTCTGAATTACGCGGAATGTCCTGACAATGACGATATGTGTTAGTTATCTTTATATAAATTACTTCAATACAAATTGTAACAGCGCACTGTTCACTATTGATGGACAAGTGTTTATGTCTGGCTGGAATAGTTCCCTGAGGCGCACTTATTATGGCGGCAGGTGGGTAGAACATATTAAGAGGCATTGATCCCTGTCAGACCGGTTTTTCTTATAAATCAGGGAATAGACAGATTGTTTTACTTTTTTCACGCTGACAAGGCATAGTTTATTGTTTCATTCACTTTTTGGAATCCATATGGCATTGTTTCTGTTAATGTTGCGGCCTCTGTAGTCGCTCCCGTAAATAAAGCAATTTTTCCTTTTCACGTGTTTCCCCGTTGCAAAATAATGAATATCTGTATTATGGTTCCAGAGCAATTACAGAAAATCGATTAAGTTTGTATCTACGCCTTGTTGTGACAAAAATTTTGACACATCGACTGGAACAGAAGTTATCGACAAGAAACAGATAAATACAAGGAGGTATGAATCAATAACCCTTAAACGCGTGCGGTCTAGATCAACGACCAGTCCTCATCATCTCCTTCTATTTATCTGCACAACATTTACTACATCAATTTACATTCTTTGTTGTTAATTAGTTATAACTTGGTGAATTTTTATCGTTACTCGTTACTAAGGTACGGCAACTCGGCGGAAGACGCCATTCATGCAAAATGTTTTCATTCCGTTTTAGAGCATTAAAAATGTATTTTTTTTATAAACGTATAATCTCATTATTGATTTCCACAAACGCCCAACAGAAACAGTATCCTGCCGTGCACATTTGTTCAATCAATAACATTTCGCTAATTCAATGACCCGCATGTTATAATTAACTATGCTGTGCATACTCAAGCCCCGACTATGTGTCCATCAGCTGCGGGAATCAGCTGAGAGCGTTCATGGGGACGGTGTATAGTGAGCGCAGTAGTAAACTTGCAGCTACATTGCTTCTTGCCGCGCGGTATTGCACGTAAACACACACACATGTGTACGACGTCACATGTTGGGAGCAAAGTGCGAACTAAACTGCAGTGTCCGCACACAAGCAGCAACACCCTCGAGGTGTTAGTATATGTCTCAAGTCCTACTGTCAGCCAATCAGTCTTGTACGTCACTTAACCTAAGTTACACTCACTGTGTATACATTGTGCCGCACTCTGAATACACAGTGGTATATATTACTGCAAACAAGAGATGGTGTAGTATAGATAGGACTTCTCAATTAAATGTACCTTCGGGCCACTTGCTTTAATTTTATAACTACCAAAACACTAGGTGGCCAAAAATTAAAAAAGTAGAAAAATGCAGTCGATAATTATAGGCATTGTACAGAATCATTTAATTGAACATAATGTTAGTCTAACATAAATCATTGTCATACGCAGAGATTACATTGACCTAACTATAACTATTAAGAAATAGCCTTTAAATTATTATACCAAGACATTTTCGCTGGTTTCTATCATTTTGATGGCGGGCCAGTAGAAATGTCTCTACGGGCCGCATCTGGCCCACGGGCCGTCTATTGAGAAAGCCTGCAGTGTAACCGACACACGCCCGTGCATGCAAGGTGAGGTGTCATACACTGCCAGGGAACAGTGGTTAGAGACAGAGTTATTTATAAACACAACCGTTTTTATAGACATACGTCATTGAGGGCGAATGTTCAGGTGTTACAGAACAACCTATGACAAAACAAAAATGAAGAAAAGCCGGTAAGCTGTAGTCAACAGACATACAACATACAGATAATTCATGAAAGGTATGAAGTCATATCCCAGAAGACAACACAAGGACAAAAACAAATTCAAAACAACACCAAATCAATTCCCAAGAGGAATATGGTCGACTGGAGAAAGATCAAAGAAAAAAGACGGGCGAAAAAAAAAAAAAACAACAAAAATGGGTTATGTGAAAAGGCATCAAAAGGATGAACGACAACACAAATAACGAGAGACACAAATAGATATGAACACAGCAAGACACAACACACACAAAACCAGACGAATAAATAGTAGACTTCTCAAGACATCTGGAACGACAAGGGTCTTACATAGGGCATTGATGTGATCTTTGAACGACCGATCAATCAGGAGGCAGCTGCACTGTCATTGGCTGAGATACAAGTAGGCATGCTTCCTATATAAGACCCTTGTTTTTGTCTGTGTCGTGTCTTGTCTGTGTTCAAATCAATTCGTGTCTCTAGTTATTTGTGTTGTCGTCGTCGTTCATCAATTTGGTGCCTTTTCCACACACCCCATTTTTGTTGGTTATTTTTTTTTTACGTCCTTTCTCTCCAGTCGACTATATTTCACTTGGGAAAATATTTTGTGTTGTTTATATCTGTTCTCGTCCTTGTGTCGTCTTCTTGGATATGACTACATTCCTTTCAGGAAGTATCTGTATGTTTTATGTCTTTTGACTACAGCTTACTGGCTTATCTTCCTTTGTTTTGTTTGTTTTATTGTGGGTTGTTCTGCAATACGTCAACATTCGCCCTCAATGACGTATGTCCAAAAAACTCTTTAGTTTATAATACTGTTGCGTGTTGGCCGGGCAGCAGGCACATTACATCATGCTAGGTGGTCAGCCCTGTGAGTCAACCAGTGATGTCATGGGTTTTCGCAGCTATGTCGCAACTCCCGAGAGACGTCACTGGGATGCCCCGATGACGCCAGTGCGAATATGTGACTATCAACAGTCACGAGTGAGGTGATGTCTATTTTTAGACTTCAGGTCACCAATTTCATCAGCCATTGACGTCATTGAAGGGGCCGTATAAAAGCCTCGGTACTGCGCAACATGAGTTAGTCTGGAAGAGAGTCGGGAAGAGTCTAGTATTGTGTGGTCTTGTGGAGTCGTGACGAGTCAGTGAGTCTGGAGTTTGAAGTCTGAAGAGGGGCAGCACCCTTAGGGGCGGCGTTGCCACTGGGGCGGCGATGTACGTCGTTAGAAGTGACGGGCCGAGAGGAAACACTGGCGGCGGCACAGATATGAGGATCCAGCGCCTTGGGGGCGGATCACGACGGCGCCGAGGCTGATGTAACATCGGCGGAGCTGACGAGGTGTGGCGTCTTGAGGATGCCAACACGACGGCGGTAGTCGGTGTCGAGTCTGAGTAACATGAGCGCCCTGCAGAAGGGACAGACAACACTAAGGTGTTGTGTGTCGGCACGACTGAGCTGACGAGGTATGGCGTCTCGAGGATGGCAGCTCGACGGCAGTGGTCAGTGTCGAGGCTGTGTGACGCCAGCGGGCTGCAGGAAGGATGAACAACACTTGTGGTGTTGTGTTGGAGTGCTGCAGAGGTGGTGAGCTGTGGAGAACAACACTGATGGTGTTGTGTCGAGGAGGGCAGTAACTGGTGACTTGAGGAGACTGTCTACCTGGTGAGTCGAGAGATGACGTGCTCAGAGAGTTCGCTATTGGTCCTGCTCGGAGGAGGTGCTAAGCTTGTGCAGAGAGGCTGGTGAGGGCATCTTGGTGATGTCAGGAAGACATCTTGGTGATGTCAGGAAGACGTCTCGGTGACGTCGGAGTCTACTGCGAGGCTACAGGCACATACCTTCGGAGCAGAACTGGGTGAGACAAGAGGGCTTCTGCTGCGGGTCGACAGGTGAAGAAGTGTGCGACGGGAGTCGAACTGAAGACTTCAAGAGTGAAGACAGCGGTGCACTCTGGGTGCTGCACTGTACATGGTGAGCCATCCTCCCTTAGGACTGTTAAAGTTGTACATTGTCACTATTTGAGAGTAACTTTTGATTAGATATATGACTGAACTTTTATTGTGATTTGTAGTCTTTAACTGATTAAGGGTAAATATTCTTGTTCTTTAATTGTCAAAGTTAATTAACGTTCTGTGGAACAGTACTAATTGTGTGCATAATTAATTGTGTTGTGAGAGTTACAGTTGATTACTGTTTTGTGTATTTCATAGCTTTCTGAGCTATTAAATCCAGTACTTGATTTAACTCTTTTATTTATAATTATAAGACCTCTATCCCAAAATAACTCGTGGGTATTGCCCACATGAAAAGTTTGTGTGTTCTCAAAACTTGTAACAATACGAACCCATTGCGAGAATCGTTCACAGATCACACCCAGTGTATCGTTGCTTCCAGAGAAAGTAACCGATTCCCTGCCTTGAAATATCCGCCACTACTTTATATTACCCAGTCCCCCTTCTCAGGCTCTCTCTCTCTCTCTCTCTCTCTCTCTCTCTCAGTCTAATCACAACTGTCTACTCTCGTCTTGACAGGAATCATGCACCTCCCCGCTCCCTTCTCCGTCAAAGCGATTGAAATGTCCTGCAGCAAGTTGTGAATACTATTATTTTTAACTAAACTATATGACGTGTTTTATTGCATGTCTACAAAAAACCAAACTTCAATATATGTCGCAATAAGTTAACAAATTCATCTCGTCACGAAGGTTTGCAGGCTATCGTATATGGGAGATGCAAACACACACAGGTGGGACCATGCATCTAGAGCAGCGAGCTTGTCGAGGAAATATTTTCCCACATCTACTATACGTACCGATGACTTGCGTGCATGTTGACAACTCTGCTTCAGGTTTGACGACAGCGTGTGTTTGTTCACACAAGTGTCTCATTGGACTGCGCCTATCAGAATAATGTTATTGTGACACCCACTGTACGTATATAACTTGCTGGCAGAACCTGAAGACAAGTGTGAATGAAAACATCCAGTAAATGACTATGAAGCAGAACAACTGAAGCACACATGGTTGTAGGTACGTTGTGTCGCTGAACAACCACAGCAGGTGTTGACCTTCACGAAGACCGCTCTAGAGAAGGAAGTCACTAGTCTGACACTAACTGGTCCTTGTGTACAATGCTTCCTTCTCCTGCAACATGTCAGTGACTGACTTTACTAGGGAATATAAGACATTGTTTCTTTGTACTGCTTATATCAACTTGGGAGAATAGTTGTGGTAATAGACAGTGTGTTGTGTTGCAGGCTGGACGGCATGCAGTCCGTGGTGACTGTGGTGCTGGCGCTACTGCTGACTGGGGTGGGGGTGGGTGTGGGGGCGGGACCCTCAGCTCGCTGTGGTCGTCACCTGGCTGACATGCTGGCTCTCGTCTGCAAGGACCGTGGATACAACAATCCTCTACACTACCAGCCACGTCAGTACACACTTATATACTCTACATACCTCTTTCATACTTTATATGCTCGGGATAAAATGAAAACAGAAAAAAGCCTACAATTTCTATTTTTAGCTAATTCGTATATTTTCGCGTTTAACGTCAGGAAATGTCTAACCCAACGACTATTATCTCGTTGGTCTAACCTCTCTGGACACGTCACTTGATGTTTGCACGTGTAAGATCTATTTTGAAGTCGGCCTTCTTCTTAGGCTGTGGTCGGCAGGTGGTAAAAAAGTTTATTAATTATATAAAATGCAGATATGCCAATTTCAGTATCGTTGTATTTAAACAGGAAAGTACACGGAACTACATTCGACAATCAACTGCCAACCATACAAGAATTATATGCAGTAACGGTCAGTGTTTTTTTTTTTTTTCCAAAGGTTAAATCTTAAGAGCTTACTTTATCCCGAACGACATAGTTGTATACATTTCTAAATAAGTTACTCTTGACCACGGTCGTAGAAGAACAGGTCTGGACACTCGCCTATCTACCAATGTATTTTGCTTGACCCCCTTGTTGTTTGGCTGTAGTTCGTCAAGTTACCGAGAATGTCTTACTTTTTGGCGCTGTTTTCCGGGCGGTCGGACTCAAACTCCGTCCACTTTTTCCCATTGTTAAATTCATAAAGTAAATAAAGATTGCTGGAGCCTTTTCTTAAGTTTGTGAACGAATTAAGTATTTCTTAAATTGATAAAAAAAAAATACGTTTTGATAAATTGTTTATCTTAGTGGGGAGGAAGTGGGCGGAGTTTGAGCTCGACCGCCCTGATAGCGTCAAACACGCATACATTACTGGTAACTTGGTGAACTGCAGCCAAACAACAAGGGGGTCAAGTTTCCAGGCGAGTGTCCAGACCTGTTCTTCTACACGACCGAGCTCCTGGTTTAACGATTAAAAGCTAACTCTTTTAAACATAACCTGTACAGTTACCCATATACTACCACCACCCATCCGTATGTATGGTGATAGAACTTAATTAAATTTCTACAATTAGCTAGTTTCTCAGACACGTTTTTAACAGGGCATGTTTGGCACTATTTGCTAGATAGCGCAGATTAGCTAGGTTGTGAACAAATGAATGAAAGCAGGTTTACTTTATGGACGCATGCATAGTTCATGTGGATCTCTTTGCAAACGTAAGGAGTTGACATTACTCTACTAGGGTTATTAGAGTGACTTTTATCGTAAAGAGGCTGTGTGTTGGTGTGAGTGAGGCACGGCGCCAAGGGCGATGTTGACTGGCTCACGTGATGCGGTATCACCTCTACCACAAGACACTAGAGTGGTATCATAGATCACTCGCCTGACTGACACAGTGGTCACCCCTTCTTTATCCTGGCGGAAACGTGTCAGGTTGTTCACGTGGCAAAAATGCATAATTTATATTTGCTTGGCATAGTGTAAGTTTTACAGACGTTACTTGTACCTACATTTCCCACTTGTAGAAATTGTTTAGCTCTCATAGTTTTCCCACGGCGGCACGTCAACGTCAGTATTTGCAAGTTACAGGAACACAGGTTTAATAAAAACCAAGTGACTTACTCGAATGAAATAATTTACACTGACATTAAATATAATGAGCACTATGCTAAAATATTTAAAAACACACAACACAACCATTTTGTCTTTTTTAAAAATTGCCATAGACGAGGTAAATTTTCGCCATTTTCGGATTTTTTTTTTTTAAAACAACAAAGGAATTCCGTTCTGTGTCACTTGGTTTTTGTTATACGTATGTTCCTGTAACTTGCAAATTCTGACTTTGACGTGCCGCAACGGGAAAACTATGTGAGCTAAAAAATATTTTTTCAAGTGCAAAATGTAGGTACAAGTAAGGTCTATAAAACTAACACTATGCCAAGCAAATATAAAATTACGAATTTTTACCACGTGAAAGTCTATTGTACGTTTCTAGCGTAGTTTCACACGAATTCTGTAAGTAGTTTTACAGATGTAACAGGTTTTAATGCAGGGCTCCGAAATGAATTTAGTCGATGTAATGCTTTGAAACTAACTCCGTTATCGTTAGAAGTGATTTTCTTTTCGTAAACAATTTACCAAAAATACGTCCACAATAGAGACGAACACCAAAGATCAATTAGAAGGCACAGCGGCCATCTATAAATATATGTTTCTCCCTGCAATCGAGTGGCAACAATTACGTCCGGCCTTATCGTCGAGTAGGGCGAGTGCGACTAACGACTGTACATATGAATATGTGGACGACGTCTTAAGAGGTAGATTACGTCGCAGAAGTACAAATAGTGCTCGGCACCGCCTGACGTGTGGGAAGTAGCTTCGGTGAAAGTTCAAGGCTGGCTGGCACGCTGCAACGCGGCTCATGAATTAATATATAACTGTAGGTTTCTTGAAGCCAATTTGCGAAAATTAAACCCTAGCAATCCTAGACAATAGTATTAGCCAACGTTTTATACAAAATTGTTTCCAGTGTTACGAACTTCTGCGGCACAATCTCCGACGCCGGAACCTCGTGCATTTAACTGCGGCGCAAGAGATCACGCGTAACTAATTAGTAATTCTGGATAAATATTTACTCATATAGTTGGCAAATACAGTTTTCTAGGATTGTCATTGAGTATTTTATCCATATTGGCTTCGAAAAAAGCGTAGGAATCAATTTATGTTTTCAGCGGTTATTTATCTATCACGCACTCTTAATGTCCATAGTATTAATACGGACAAGAAAACTGTACATCTTCTGTATGTAAAATATTTTGCCGAATAAGCCACCCGCAGTACGTTGTTTACGCGTGACTTTATTTATTATTTCATATAATATTAATTGCTGTGTTAATAGAGACGGGAACATTTCTCGTGTTCACTGACATATAGGCTAGCCTGCAAGAGTATATGTGTACTGAATGAGAGAGCAGTTGTTTACTATCTGCTCGATGACAGTGACATTGGCCTGTATTCAGTAATAGTTTTATTATTGGCTCAGCTACTTCCAGGAAGTGTCGAGTAAGTCAACGGCCAATTGTGAACGTAATGTAGACCTATAGTTGCTGGAATTATAGCTTGCGTCTGAAAGAAAACGCGAAGTTTTCAGGTTTACGTGACAATACCATACTTAATTCTGTTCATAAACGTCGACTGAGATTTCATGACAGAATTATGTAGCAACACAACGTATGTGCTGTGCACACACTATCACTGTTTACTTCTGTGTTTCGTTACATAAAGCAGAAATATATATATATATATATATATATATATATATATATATATATATATATATATATATATATATATATATATATATATATATATATATATATATATATATATATATATATATATATATATATATATATACACGTATTTATGATATTACTGTTTCATAAATTACAACGGTAAATTTGCCAAAAAACTGTTTCATAACAAGACTTGCACGTAGTTGTCAAATAAGTGAAACTACCTTGCATTTGAAACAACCGACGCTCGTGTGTTCAATAGGAAACAAATATTTTATTTCTATTCAAAGTATATTGGCAACCCTACTTGCGTACTTCACATGCGCGGTGACTGAAAGTGTTCACTGCACATGCGCGGGAACATACACTACGATATAAGATAGGGAAAGCTCTATATATGCGAAATT
The DNA here is from genome assembly GCA_003012365.1 of Medauroidea extradentata. Lineage (NCBI taxonomy): Eukaryota > Metazoa > Arthropoda > Insecta > Phasmatodea > Phasmatidae > Medauroidea > Medauroidea extradentata. The sequence continues at coordinate 18,047 of PNEQ01096591.1, read as the reverse complement.
AAGTACGGAATTCTGTCTAGAAGCAGCGTTGTTGCGGTACTCACTGTCCCCTTAGTGGAGGTGGTAACAGGACGGTTGGTTAAAAATACTACTTGAAGATGAAACTATCTGAAATAACGTACCGAATTTTACGAATAGTTTTGAGTGAGAGATTTTGGTGAGCGCTTAACATCGAGGTCTTCAGCGCTGGTGAGGGGTGACATATTGTGAGTATGGAGTGGCGCCGGAATGAAGGGCGGCGACAGCGGCAGATCCCCGAGAAAACCCGCCGATCAGCGGCATCGTCCGGCACGAGTCCCACATCCGGGGACCTACCCCGCCGGGAATCGAACCCGTATCGCTTTAGCGGGAGGCGAATGGTCTGACCACTCGGCCACCGCGGCCCCTTCTCTTAAATGTAATACTAGCAGTAGAGTCCTCTTATTCCGGGGGTGATGTTCTTGTGCCATATATCTTTGAACTTGAGCTAAGTAATGACAGCATATGTTTAGGTGAACATTTAAATGCCTCTATAGCTAAAACCATTGATTTTGCTAAGGGTCCATTTGATGTTAGGGGTTGGGTTCTCAACACAACAAAGACGAATGTTAAATTTTTCAGCCGTGAACCTCTAATAGTGGCTGTTCGATTTTTCTTAACACAACTGATTGTTCTGGGAAACGTAATAAATGACCCATCATATTAAACGGCAGAACCTGCAACCTGGAGTATCAATTATGAGAGTATAACACAAACGTAGTTCAGTGTGATACTAAGCACAACTTACAAGCTGAGAGTTAATTGTCAGTGAAATTGTTTTCCTATGTGACCTAATAGAGACTGGATCCATTTCTCAAGTTCAAGAGGTTGTGTATCTTATGTTCCGTGTATGTTATTCCAATCTGAATGTAAATATACAGCATTCTCAAATGGGTTTAGTGGCTGTTACACCTCGCTGAACTTACCAAACAGCGTGAACAGTCTGCTGGCCAACGAAATAACTTTTTCAATTTGCTTTCAAGAAAAAAAGAAAAACATAAGATGACTGTTAAGGTTTATCCCAGCTTGAACACGAAGTGCTGGAGGGGCGTTTCAAAAATATATGTCAATGAGATAAGATTTTTATTTGATCGGGGACACGGTCGTAGAAGAACAGGTCTGGACACTCGCCTGGAAACTTGACCGGGACCCCCTTGTTGTTTGGCTGTAGTTCACCAAGTTACCGAGAATATAGTGTTTTATTGGCGCTGATGTTACGGCGGTCGGACTAAACTCCGCCCACTTCCTTTCCGCTAAGATAAACAATTTATCAAAACGTATTTTTTTATCAATTTATGAAATATTTTCTTCGCTCACAATTTTAAGAAAAGGCTCCAGCAATCTTTATTTACTTTATAAATTTAACAATGGAAAAAGTGGAAGACGTTGTGAGTCCGACGGCCCGGAAAACAGCGCCAAAAAGTACGACATTCTCGGTAACTTGACGAACTACAGCCAAACAACAAGGGGGTCAAGCAAAATACATTGTTAGATAGGCGAGTGTCCAGACCTGTTCTTCTACGACCGTGATCGGGAATAAATGCCATTATAAAGTAACCTTTTTTTGGGCTTTCTTGAACTCGTAAGCCAATTTGATCCTTGTAAGCCGAACACTTTCCGAAATATGGAAACAAGGGCAAAGGAAGTACAATATATTACATGTCTTCGAGACATCTGCAACGAGTTCAGTATGTGTATAGACGGTTCAGGATCAAATGAGCTCTCAAAGTTCTATTTTCCGTGCGGCACGACTAACGACGGGAAATGTCTAATCTCTCTGGACACATCACTTGATGTTTACGCCAGTGAGATAAAATGTGCCGTCGGTAGAAATATATACAGTTTCTTTTAAAAATAAGTATAAATTATATGAAATACAACGACGTCGATTTTGGTTGATTTTGTTTCAGTATTGTTGTATTTAAATAGGAAAATACACGGAAGTGTATTACGTAATTTCACTGCCAACCAAATATGCAGTAACGGCTAGTAATATTTTTCAGGGGTTGTATTTTTAGTGTTCACATTATCCCGAATGGCGTAGTTCAAACTATATCTTGAACGAAGTCAGGGATGCAAGATATTTTTCAATACTGTACTTGTAGATTCCACCCCGACATATCTAATATAGGCCAACTGGCTTCGTACTCAGACAGGTATGTTTAGATGGTCAATGTGAGGTGGATAATGAGCCGACTCTTCGCTGCAGGGTTAAAGGAGAAATCCCTCCTAAACATAAACAGGCAATGGCACCTAATTGTTCGTTAATGAATGATAATGAGACGGTAGAGGGAGATAAATTTAAAGTCTTCCCGGACATCACAACCCTTGACCGCAGTTCTGATCTTCCCGACGACAGCTGTCCACGTGATGTGCTCGGTACTGATTATTAACTCATACAATCACTTTTATACGTCCATTAACGTGGTTATGTGTTCACTTTCAATACATACTACAGTACAGTGGTATTAATGTTATCAGGTTATTTGTAGATACAACTCACCCGCACAACCACTTCTAGGTCCTGTCATTCTGTACACGTGCATATCGCCAGTTCAGTTATAAGTGGCGTTACAACTTCCTATGTACTGCATGTAGCATTCATACAGACAGTTCCTACTTCCTAAAGGAGTTTTGCTAAAACTGTTTAGTCCGACAGGTGTTGAAAGTTAAGGGAAAGTCAAGACCTATCACAGATACGTAAGATCGCCCATTTATTGCAGCATAATGTGGGGCTGCTACAACTGTATACTAATATATTGCATTAGAAACCCTGGCTCTGTAGTTCCCTCACTCATTTTAGATAATTAACATCCAGACCGATGTTATACTTGGTGTTGGGTTTGTTGCTAGTATGACGTAAACAGACTGCAACAACAGACTGCAGGGAACAACTGGTCACTACGACGACATTGCTAGTTTATTGCAATATGGTAGATGTTCACAGCGAATGCCCTCCATAGTCTGTGCGCTGAGCACATGATGTACGGCGCTGAACACATGATGTACGACGCTGAATATATGATGTACGAAGTATTGCTTATGTTCTGGGTATCGTCATTTTATGTCGCATGATTTCCAATATTTTCAGGAAACACAGTTTCACATTTCAAGAGCTAGTTGATACCTTAATATTCCATTTAGGTGCTAAATGTCCCACGTGGTTTCGTCTTAAATTTTCGTTACGAATCATCCGCTGTAGTCTGTCAGTGTCGTTCAGTAACATCCTGTATTGTTCTGCTGCAACTCTGCTTCGGAGTTAGTTCTCAGAGATTCGAAAGCTATACAAGCCGGAAAGTCGTGATTTCAATTTTTTTTCCTATCGTAATTGAAGAAAGATGGCAACATTTATGCCAAATGTCTGTGGTAAACGTGATGTGACAAAGCTTAACAAATTTATTCTGATCCTCACATAGAGCTGTTATTATTTCGCGTCACAGCTTAGTTGTCCTAGGTGCCCGTAATGTATAATACGTAGTTTGAAGCAAAATACATCAGAGGTTAGAAGTTCCCTGATAAATAAGTTACTGTCTGTAACTGGAAAATACTGCATTCATTTGTATGCATCTTTTAACTACTAGAAACTCAACGACTACATATATTACTATTAAAGAACAACAAATCGGTAACAGTCAACAATAGTTGTTCTAATTATTTACGTGACAAATGTATAAAACGCGTGTTTCACAAGAATGGAGATATAAATAAAATTAATTTGGATGAACGCGTCACGCGAGATGAGAAATAAACTCGCAGATTGAGTCTTGAGAAAGTAGATACAATCATCCAACTGTATATAACAACTCTCCTGCACCTACACAATGTAAATGTTATCTGCAAAGTGCCTATAGTGGCATCGATCAGTCGATCACAGCTGCAAATATGTCCAGCAATGAGTACGCACAAGGAAAAACAGGCTTCTTTCTTACAACAGAGGAGTCATGTTGGCCTCGGACAAGATGTACGTCGTACTCATTTACACTGTCTAATGTGGCAAGGAAATAAACAGCTTGTAACATCATAAGAAGAATAAAAACAGAAAAAAAAAAAAGATGCAAAATTCCAGCGACCCCAAGAAAAAAAACCCTTTGGCTTGTCCTCCATGCAGACAGGAGAACAACAAAACACGCCCTCCTGTATAGATGTCAACCTACTGGATGTTATACTTTCTCCCAACCTTGGCTCATTTCTCACTAACTTGAAGTTATCTGTCAATTATCATTACAAACATAGAAGGAACACTTGTAACAAACATCAGACAGTGGAGACGAAGAAATATAACGGCCATAAAGAATGCAGTACTCACGTCACAGTAGACAGACCACATTGAATTTGTTTTGTGCACCGCCATCATCGACGTCTTTTCTGCAGCTTGCCCTCTCCACGTACGCTTGTTTACACGAGCTCCTCTAGTACGGCATTTTACCATTGTAAATATTTTTACGAACTTCTAAACAAGCGACACGGAATTTGTTTTCCGAACACCTTCAACGAACAATTTAAAAATACGAAAGTATCAGGAGCACTTGTTGCCAACCCCAGGTTTCCGAGCTAGTCAGTGTGAAAAACAATTTATTAGTGAAATACCCATTGTGCTTGCGTATCTGGAAAAAAATTTTTTTCAAATTGCTTAAATTGCTCTTAAAATATAGTTATTTATTTAAATGTTTGGTGTTTTCAATAACATACAATTAGTGCAAAATATAAAAGTGTGCTTGACAACACTACGGGCATTTCCCTTAAAAAAAAAGTTACGTGCATTAAACAAAATATTATACCTTTCAATTAATATTATTTAACTCTGTTGACGATCACTCGAGCCAGAGGTAAATAATTATCATCCGTGTTAGAAATTATTTTGTAATTTATATTTGCACCAGCAGTGAAAAGTGTCAGTATAATTTACACTGCCTAAACATTAAGTAAACAAATTTTTAAATGTTTGTTTTAGTGAATAAGTATGCAATTAATTATTTTATTGTTAGTTGGAGAATTTACTAAAGTTTTGTAGTTAATTTTTTACGAAGATGTCAGGCTGAAATAATGAATGTTAAGGTAACCAGATATGAGTAAAATTTTGTAGATAATTCTCAAGAGACCTATAGTAAAAGGTAGGCCTTACATAATTTCATTCGAAACTGTTCAGTTAGATTTTTTTTTTTTTTTTTTTTTTTTTTTTCACTAAACAATATTACGAGCGAGTAATTCGGAAAGGTATGGGTGGATGTGTACCCTCTCCGAACAAGGAAGAAAATAGTAAAACATAAAATAAATATTTCAAAACATTACTACTAATCCTACCAGCAGTATGTTTATAGTTTATATGAGAACAATCCAAATTTACTTGGAGAAGGAACTTGGAAAACATGCTTTATAGGAATGATAAGATTCCTGTACCAAATGTCCAGATTGGAACCTCCGCTCCCCCAAAACCTATTTTTTTTTACACGAATCCTTGTTATGTCACTGACCTGCTAAGAGTGCACACTGCTGTGGTTCACCATACATGGTGGTCAAATTTGGTTAATCTAAGGCCTATTACATTTCACCCTCCATCCCAGCTTTAAAGACGCTTTCCCTTAGGCCTGCACTCAGGCAATGTAACTGTGATCATACTGCGACAAGACAATTATTGGTTTGTCGTCTGCATCATGATGTACAACATTGCAAAAGAAAAACACAGAGAAGACATGATCCAAGGCACCTAGAGAAGTTGTCCCCACTTGTGATTGTTGTTTACTGCAGCTTTTGCTTTACTGTAACTCTGAAACAGAAATTTACTCTCCCTGTCAGACACAGTATTATAAAAATATGAGATGTAACTTAAACAATAGATCAGTTTGTCCACAGTAGTCAGCCAGTAAAATTTAACAGAATAAAACACCCCTTCCCTCTGTCGTAAAACACCTCTGATACAATTATTTGCCCTCTCTTTATGAACAGCTCACACTGTGCTAGTTAACCAACTGCATATCAATTTAGTACCAACACAATAAAGGGAAGTAACAATTCCAATAAGTATATTCATGCTGGCAACTGCAAGCAGTTCATTTTGAATGTTTACCTGCGACTACTTCACGGGCAGTGATTGTGTTGTAGGCCTACACAGTTGCTTGTAAAGTGTGGACACACAAACTCAAATACAAGGGGTTATTTGTAGAATGAGTGAGCGTGCAATGCTCTAGTAGTGGTGGCGAGAATAAACAACAGCAATATTGGGCGTGTCTTTATCTGTAGAGTTGATGCCAAGCTAAAACATCAGGCATGCCAACATATTGAGTAAATTCTGTCCACTTGAGACTTGTGTACCAGCGCATGCAGTTGTGATGGCAGCTGAGACAGTGTGTGTGTGTGTGTGTGTTGCAGCAACTGCACGGTCAGGTGAGGAGGCATCGCGAGTTAAGAGAGGTGTGGTAGAAGAGTGCTGCAAGGTTAGCTGCACATTCAGCACGTTGCAGCAATACTGCAAGGAGCCAGAGCCAGAGAGTGCGCAGGCGCACAGGTTAGCACGCACACTACACCACTGCTTTGTCTGCTCAGCATGTTATATTACATCACTGTCTAGTATAGCACGTACTATGTTGACACCCGGGTGCCACCCATTCCCAATCCTACCCCCGACACCAAAGTTAGATTTCTTTATTTAATTTCTGACAAAATAAATGTATCTTTATCACACTTAAAATAATGTAAATTTTTACTTATGTTTTGTAAAAAATTATTAATTTTTACTAGTAGACCTACTGATTTTCAACATAATTTTTTGTATCATAGAAACCTGATAATTTTCCATGTGCCTTTGTGTATGTAATTATTTATTTACTCTTTGTCTGAAATATATCAACAATAAATTCAGTTAAGAGTGTATGTAGAGTTCACAGTCATTGCTTCATAGAACAGTGCACATGTGTGCTGCGAGTGGTTACCATAATGTGCTCTGCTATGGATGAGTGTGGACAGTTATCAAGGAGTCCCTAATGGCTTTCTTCAGTCTGGAGAGAATTCTTCTACCAGAGTGCATTACGTACTCCTTACCTGCTGCACAAACAAGACAATCTGTGTGTTACAAATTACAGTCCTCTATCAGAGCAGTTTGTAAAACTTCTCCTGAGATGGCGAGTGTTGTGTTGCAGCCGGCCAGCAGAATCGAACCACGTGGAGCCGACCAAGTACACCCGGGTGAGACACCAAGACCTGCCGAAGAAGGGGCAAGGCAGGCAGCGCAAGAAGAAGGGAAAGCGGGGCAATGGCAAGTGTCGCTGCGCACGCAAGCAGAGGCGCAGGAAGGTGCATTTTACATCGAGCCCTGAGCTCGTCTCACCTCTGTCCACAAGTATAGCATGTCTCTCTCGAGTTGACGACTCCTCTCACATTACACTAACTGCAGTGTATTTATTTTGCAGCAGCTCATACTTCTAAATGGAAGATGTTCATTAGAAAAATTTACAAGTAGTCGAGTTATCACCAATTTGAATAGTTGCTAAATGAGCAAGTACTGGTAAATGTGTGCTAGTTTGCCACTTAAGCAAGCTTACACTGATTACTGCATAAGAAGTTTTTTCCAATGCTATGTACTTAATTGAAATATGCTGAGAATGTTTGAACTTCATCTTATTAACTGCAGCAAATAAACAAAATTATTTGTCCTTCTGAGTTTTCATCAACTTCCTTGTAGTATCTTTCTATCAGTGTGAATAATGTTATTTCTGTAAGCAAGTTAAAATTACGAATGTTTTTGATTGCTGTGTTCCAAGCACCTTATACCTCATTGTAAGAAATAGCATCACACTATATTTTTAAGAAACTGTGAAAACTAGTTATAAAAAACCTTGAAAGAGCTGTTTATCTGAATTTCTCTGCCTCTGAGGGTTGGAAGCAAGGAAGTGATAAAAAGTAGACTGTTAGCAGAGGTATCAAGTGTTGCATGACCACTATGTGCAAGCTAATGAAGTGTCATGTTCGAGAGACAAGACTTGTGAACATGTGTGTAGAGAGTGCAGACTACAGAGATATTGCAACGTGGTGTGTGTTGTTACAGCTTGAACAGGCACGGCGCAAGATGAGAGATGCCCCAGCCTTCCACGTCGGCACAGTGGCGTCCCCGTTCCTGGGCGACCCTGTCATCGTACCCTGGCAGCGGCGCCCCCCTGATGAGGGGGCATAGTCGCGAGCAGGGAGAGGCCATCTCTAGCGCCCCTTGAAGCGGCTGTGTACCCGTCACAGAATGTCACAGGCCAGCTCAAGTACTCTCTCTCTCTCTCTTCCAGTGGCAAGCCAAGCTGCCTCTTGCCACACACACATATATATTTCACAACCACTTTGTAATATCCCTGTGCCCAAGTGCACATTTTCAAAAGGCCGAATGTAGATGTGTTCCAAGGGAAGCACTGGTTAGAAATGACTGAATACAACTCTATGGCGCCATTACACATGAATCATTCACTAATAAAACTTCAGTCACAGTATACCCGTTACATGAACTTACAAGAGGAGTATGTACCAGTTTCAAATTTCCACGTTTTTGATTCATGGGAATGATAAGAGCCAGAACATCACGCTCAACAAGAAGCATATCGCCTTTATTCACAGCTGGCACGAAATCGGTGTGCAAGTTTTCATTGTAGTCTTTTTCCTATGAAACTAATTGGTGACCCTAATATTTTATTTTTGGGTACAGTAGTATGCATGCATCTCGTTCTGCACTTTACAAATCCCGGTGGTATTTTCGGAGTTACAGCAGTCTAAAAAAGCCAAGCTGCCTCTTGCCACACACACACATATTTCACAACCTCTTTGAAATGTCCCTGAGCCCAAGTGCACATTTTCACAAGGCCGTACGTAGATGTGTTACGAACGAAGCACTGGTTAGAAATGACTGTATACAACTCTATGGAGTCATTACACATAAATCATTCACTAATAAATAAATCACAAATAATTGGAACTATTATGGATAGTAAGAAATTTTTACAAATAATCTGGAAATTTTGTTGTAGATGTCAGCAGTTTCCATCTGCAATATGGATCATCCACTTTTGGATGATAGTTGACAGTAGAGTAAACAACTTTCCTCATTACACAAAAATACATTACACTGGTTTCACATTCCTCATCTGACAGGCCACAAGCTATGTCCTGCTTGGCTAGTCTTGAAACAAGTTAGTTACGTGTTTTACTTACATATTCCACTAGAGTAGAACCTTACAAACACAGCAAGGTGTACCCTACACTACTTGGTACTGTATGCTCACTCAAGAGTTGTCTTGCAACCCTTACAGAAAAAATATCCTGGGCACACCACCAAGCAGGGCAAGAAGCCTGGCCCTCCCCCAAACCCTTTGAAGATTAGTTTAACCTTAATATACCAGAATACCTTAAAAAAGGATATTCAAAATAGCACCACTTTGCAACTTATCATCTCAAGTTTTCCAGCAGGTCCCTGGCTTAGGTTTTTTGGCTTGGGTTGTCGACATCACAGTTATTTAAGGCATCGCTCCATTCCCAGACCCAGAGCTGGACTCATCTCTGCCACCAAGAGCTGTAACAGCAGCCAAAGAGCACAAGTTCTGTCTGCAAACAATGCAAGCTACCTCCTCTTCGATGCACCAACTGATCGTTGATGTAACAAGACTACATTTTAAAGGGCATATTATGTAAAGTATTTTTTGTAACACTTCAAATAGTGTGTAAACAACTTGTACATGCTTCTCTTCTGCAGTACATAGATTACAGTAGCTAGTCTACAGAAAAATCAATATTAATATCCATTATCCACACGAGAAAGAGTTGAAACATGCAAAAACTTCATTAGTAACTAAAATCATTCTGAATTATTGTAAAGATGGAGGGGTATACATCCCCTCTCCCCCTTTTCTCTCGAGGCTAACCTTATGAAAGTGACACTGGCTGTCAATAGCATATGAGAGAGAGAAACCATTATGTGGCTTTGCCGTACAAATGAACTCACACGTACAACCTGCCAATCCAAGTGAAGAGCACGATGCATGCAGAAAGCAACAAGGCATATCTTACAAACTAAGCACATGAATGCACACGAGTCTGTACAGTCAAAGTTTGTCAACATAAGGCACGATGCACCCATGTTGGAAACACATGCACAGTGGCCACGACCTACATGTACTTATTTTGAACTATATTCAGTATTAATGTTACTTGACAAATCATTTTAACTTATGTTTGCCAACTAAAGCATTTCTGTCTGATAACAGCTTTTGGTGATTTTATATGTGATATGAGTTAATGTGATAGTAGAGCCTGTATTATCAATTATGTACTTTTTTAGTAAAAAATACTTAAATAATTTGCTCATAAAAATGTTCCTGTAGTTGTTATTGCTTTATTGTTAGTTTTTTTTTACAAAACTGATATACTGTAACTGACGAATAAGATGATATGTATCCAAGAGTTAAAATAAAATATTTATTTACAAGGCAATTATTGGTACAATGTTCATTCTTTTTCCCCCACAATAAAACAAGTATGTACATACCGTATTAAACTGTTTTTAATCACGTTTAAAAGAAAATAACTTTCCTCATATCCTAACACAACCTTCTATCACTTCTTCGAGGAGAACTTTTGTAACAATTACTGCTAACATTTTAACCTAAGAGCACATTCATATCAGCAGGACAAACATAACAGCAAAATACATGCCCAACATTGAAACCATCATGTCAAGTTTAGAAATGTGAACTAGCCTGAACAAGTAGATTATTTTTAAAAGTGCAGGGACAGACAGCATGATGATGGTAGAACAGCAACAGTAAGATAGTTATACATTCGTAAGTGGTAATATGTGTACGAACACCTGCTTTCTGCTAAGTCTATCTTTAACATGTGATACATAGTATCCTCTTTGACTTCATTGATTTTCACTTGCATCCAGGAAGGGGGGGGGGGGTTGCTATCAGTCAGTGAAATCTGATCCTATCGGTTCATACGGACAAGTTTTGGGGAACCACAAGTGTCCGTAGAGTCGGGGTTTGACTGTACATTTAGTGGATTATTTAAGATTGTATCTACAACACCATCCTTCACTAAAATGGGTAATCAGAAGATATTAATGTTTTTATTTTCTGGGGAATTTAGGAACTATCACACCCACTGCACTATCCTTGCCATACATTACTCTATAAAAATCAGCATTCATTCAACTATTCTGAATTGTCTGGTTACTTCTTTCACAAATACCAGAACTAAACATGTATACTATTCAGAGTTATAAAAATGTAAAGATACAGTATATTCAAGCCTAATGGCAAGGTGTTAATACAGCACATAAATCTAAGATTCTTATGTCACACTGTGTTCTGAAGAACTGGTAATGAAAGTATGTACATAGTATTTAAGTTATGTGTACTTGCGTTACTGTGTTGTGACATTTTCTTTCCTACAAACCCTGCAAATTTAACCATGTACAGTAAAACCTCTCTATAACAACCACCTCTCTATAACAACCACCTCTCTATGACAACCACCTCTCTATAACAACCCTTTCCTGAAGAACCGTGGGGTTTTAAAATAAGGGTTTTACTATACAATTAAACCCCTCTTATAAAGACCCCCTCTATATAAAGATCCTATTCTAGAGAACCATGAGGGGTCTTTATAGAGGTTTTAATGTACAGTGGAACCTCGTTCTTAAGAGTACAGGATGTTACGAGACATATTGACGTCTAGCCTCCATTTTACAAATACAAACTAGATTTTATGAAGACATTCTCGGGCACTTGAGTCCTCTTAAGATCGAGGTTCTACTGCGAGTACTAAAGGAATGACAAGTCTGGACAGGCGACGAACACACAACATAAATAAACACACATGTTAACATGCAAAAATGTATATTTCTTGTACATGTAGACTGTAACAAGTGCATAGTGTGTGTCACAATACCACCTCACATAAATTGTATTACACTGATGCTTAAAACAATACAGCAATTATTATTCAATAATACAGATTCATTTAATTACTAATTACAATCCTAACAAACACGTACACAACTTACGGCTAACAGCAATTAAAAATCACATAAAGGAGGTTTGTTTTGACACAGAGTATTGACTAAATACACAGAAGAGTCTTAGCTACACACTTCCCTGCTCTACACTTTATAGTAGCAGAGAGGGTAATAATAACCACCACATTCAAGCACAGAAATTACCTACTTCTTCACTTGTATGTCTACATAAAATGAAATTTACAAAGTCCTTGTTTACAATATGCATTCATAAGGTTCCAAGTGTTACATGTGGCTTGAAACAACAGAGCGTTACTAGTACGCTAGAGAATAATACCGGACACAGAGACAATGTTGTGGCATCCAGCAAACACTCACTGCCACTACCACAGCCACTGATTATATTACAGCTGTGTACGCTCGCTGGATAGTTTACATTGTGCGTAACCTGTCTAAAGTTTGTTCATGTTATGAAATTTTACATTTAAAGCAGTAGGAATTGTTAGTTTTGTTATAAAAGATAAAATATTACGTGGTTTATTTAAGTATTTCAGGATATAATCTGAGGATAAAACATTATACTGTAGTCTGAAAAGTGGATTTTGATGTCTCATATTCAGAGAATTTGTTCAATTTACTTTAGCAAATTTCATTCTATGTACAGAGGTTCCATCACACATTATACCTATTACAGGTAGCTATTGATGCTAAAATAATTTTATGACTAGTCTATCTTTAAAAGATTTAAGATAACAGTAACACGCTCACTGCTTGTACATATACATTTTTAAATATTTGTTGCCTTAATTTTGTTGCTGCATTTTATAAACCAAAAAATCTTCAAAATGTTACTGTACTCGAATCAACATAAGCAGAATAAGCAACAGTGTTTTGGTTCGTATACTGTAACGTATGATGAAATGTCTTGCTACTCAACATTCTGAAACAGCGATAGAGCAATGCTCATTATGTAAGGGACTTATGTACACTGAGGCAGTGAAGGAAGACCCAATTATTAGAGCTTCCTGCTGTCACGCCTCTACGCATATGCCACGCACACACTACGGAGTACTGCTTATATCCAGAGAACTGCTACAAGAGTACTCTCGACTTGCAGAGGGAACAAATGCAGAAGTTACAAAATGAAAGTAGAGACAATGCCATCAGGAGTGACGTTGCTGGTCCGTGGCCGGAGTGCGGCGTACAGTTGGGGCGGCAGCTCATGCCCCACACGCAGTCTTCTGTGGACCCTTCTGTGTCATGTTGATCTTGTCGCCGAGACTCAGAGCCATGCCCTACAAGCAAACAATCCCTTCATCTCAGCTCTACTGCACTGTGTTCCAAGACCTCGTCAGTCACACTCGTTGCTGAAACTATTCCTCCAGTTTGGTAACCAGCAAACATTTAAATACACTGTAATTTACACTACTGCAACAATTTACGTGATTTCTGCTTTATCCTGTAATCAACTTGTACTATGCTCAATACAAAATAACACTGACTCTTGATTTGTTTAGGGATTACAATTTCTTTGTGACTTGTACAAACAGTGCATATTTTTAAATGTTGTGATAGTCTACAAATGCAATAAAAAAATTCTGTGTTCTTGACAACACTTGACAGCTCTTCTATAATTAGTAACATTCCTACAATTACCTATATTATGACCACCCTTACTGGTTTTGACAGTAAAGTGAAACCTCTATCCATCATTTTTCAAGGGACCAATGAGAAAAAACGATGCATGCGAGAAAACGAAACATGCGGGAAAAACATAACCCTCCCCCACCCCCTCACTTAAAAAAACTAAAAACATAACCTCAAAACTTATTTTTAATATTCCATCACATGAAAATTTGCACTTCAAATATGTGTGTACTGAATATGGTCGTATCTCATTTGTATTACCGACGATCTAGTTTAACGTCAAAGGTGGCAATCCGAGACATTTGGCGATGTCAGCATGTTTTTCACCGGGACATTTCTCTACCTCCTTTATTATTTAAAGGCACTCTTAAAGAGAGCGAACAGATTTTGAAGGCCGCGACATTGTTACAGGAATAATTTATAAATACATTTCACAGGCCTTAAAATAAAAATACCTAGTGTAGTACTCCAATTGTTAACAAAATTCATAAAACTGTTGCTATCTAAACGGAAAACGTAACAAGAACAAGATACGTATTTATAAGGTGAAACCTAACCTCTCCGACTCTTGCGCTTTTGCTCGGCTGCCTTCCGCTTTACTCGGAAGTGCACAAAATGGCGGAAGAAAATTCTCAAAACGCTTGACGTTACTGCAATTAATTCACACTTTACTGAAATGCGAAAATAAAAGCACACATTTACAATAGAACAAAACGAATTTGTACACAATGCGTGTTCGAAATATATTGAAAATAACTTGGATATCAACTTAAAAAAAAATATTAACCTCTATAAAAAAATTACATTTTTCTGTTGGTGGCAACATGTTTCTTGTTCGTTTAACGAAAATACGGCGATGTTGTGTTTTCACACACAACCTATAGTACGTAAAACGTTTCTTAAAATAAGACGAACGATTGCCAAACATATTTGAAACAATAACGGTGAAATTTATAGTAAAAACAAACCAAACATACTACATTCGTCAGTATTTTGAAAATGGTAAATTTTGCCTTGTGCGGTTACAATACGTTGTTTACACCTGTTTGTTTCGAGAAGTGTATACAAGCGTGGTATGAAAACGTAAAATGTAAGTTAACTTTTTTTTTTGTTGTTGGTGAAAATGTCTGAACGATCAATGCTGGAAATTTATGCATATATATGAACGATCCACGTGGGTTTAGTTAACATTGTTTATATAGGCAATTTGTCGGGACCGTAAAAAACTATCAATGTATCCGGGAAAACCCAAGAAACGGGAACAATACAACGAGGTTCCACTGTAGTTAAAAAAAAATTAAATAAATAGCCTAAATAAATAAACAAATAAAATTTAAAATAATTAAATAAAATCTTGTGCCAGCAGAATGTATGGTTGCACTGTCGTAGCTTATAATGTCGCCACGCCTCCTAAAAGACATCTGTGGCCAACAGAGTGGCTGATATTCAAGAAAATTTACACCGACTCTGTGGCATCATGTGCCATGAGAGTGTAACCAGACTACCGTATTTCACCGCACAATCGTCTCCATCACGTAGTCGTCGCATCTTAACTTTTAAGATGACAGAAATGGTAAAAATGCTTTCACCGCATAATCGTCGTACCGCAACGTTTTGTTTACGTTTATCCGCCAGAGATGTTAAGTAAACTCAAGTACAAAGTATAACACTATTAGAACAAAATGGTTGCCACAAGAATCTATTATAGTTAGTACCAAAATATTCCGCTGGAATGAAAGGGGATCATCGTAGCACTGCAGTCCGCCATCTTGTGTGATTGTGTAGCGTGTGGACTTTCCCAACTGAACGTAGCATATCAATGACGTCTCAAAATAAAAATGAAGTTTGTAAACACCGCAAGGAACTGTATCGGAAATGAAACAAAACTGTTCTGTCGTTATTGTAAGTCACTTTCTACTTCCAAATATTTTAAAATGTCAGTCAGCAAAGCAAAATAAAATTAGATTTTTTACAGTACTATTCACAGAAGTCGAAAACAAAAAAGTCAAGCATAGCGGAACTTGGAAAACTACTGTATTGATTTGTTTTCTAATAACCAAAGGTACCTATTTACTGGTAAATTTATATTCACAATTTTTACTACTTAAGTATCGGTAATTACTGCTGACCATGAAATGTGTTCCAACCAAATGTATATATTTAATTATACACAAAATTAAGTTGCCAAACAAAAAAACAACATAGTCTCCAAGGTCTAGTAAGTTGTATAAATTTAGTGTTTCAGGGTTCATACATCAATATTTACTCCAAAATTACTGACTTACTTTAATGTAAATAGGGTCAGTGACGAAAAATGTTAGTTAAAAAAAATTTAACACTGGAATTTTCCTCGAGTAATTGTCGCACCTACAATTTTTTGCATTAAAATTGACAAAAAAAATGTGACGATTATGTGGTGAAATACGGTACAAATGCCTCAAGAGGTGACTAGTGGCGGCGGCATGGTGCTCACACGGTTTCAAGGAGATGCTAATGATTGGCCATGTACGACACCAATGTTATGAACTGCAGAACTTCCACAAATCTGAGGGTACATCTGGTAAATATAGTCACCTGTGATGGTCTTTTGAGAACGAGGTTGATCAAGACAGTCAGTCATAACTGTCTTTATATTGCATTCTATAACACCTCTTTTACCACAATCTTAATACATATAAAGCTTGACTAAACATTTGACTTCCATAAAAAAATCCAGATTTACAAATTGCTACCAATCAATCTATTTCTCACCACAATTTGCACCTCTGCCGCAACCCTTACATGTTCTCGACGACACACTGGTAGCTTGTCTACTGTAAAGTTAGGTACTCCTTGTTCCACCAATAATTTTTACACCCAGAAAAAAAATGGCTGCTACTGTCAACCTGGAATTGTTTTACTGATAACAGCCCAAGCATCACAACTATCTGCAAATTCATCCAGTACCCTCACATCTTTTGGAGTAGCTGCCATATTGCGAAAGGAAGGTAGGAATGAAAGAGTCACAGCTTGTACCACCTACAATCAATATCCAAAGGAACAAAGAGCCAGCTGCTATCAAACTGGTAATGTTACTACATGGAACACTGTTTCTATAATGAGAATTGTAATATTCTTAAATTTTTAGTGCATACAACATATCTGGAAGGAAAAGCAACTGTTTGTCTACAATAAGTAAGCAGCAGTGCAACGGTTGTTTTTTGGACACAAAAATGCACAAGTCAACTACGGGTATGTGATAATAGCCAGAATGTTTGTTGAACATGCTTAATTTTAGGCATGTGTGAAGGTCTGTTTTTAAATGCGAAGCGAAGTCGAATCGAATCTTGAATTGTGCGAAGGAATGTCGAAGGAAAGTCGAAGTCGAAGAATTTAATTTTTTTCACATCAGACAGTAAAGGAAAAATTTTATCACAAACAATTCGTAATGAAAAAAATATTTAAATATACCGTATTTACTCATGTAGCCTAACAAATTTTTTTCTAATGATTTTTTGGGTTCAAAACAGGGGTTGCGTAAGATAAACGAGGATTTTTTTTAGAGAGATTATAACCTCCATAACTCGAAATTATATTACGGAATACTTAAATGTCAACGTATCTTAACAAAACCAACTTTAATTTAATGTAACACGAACACCTACCTACGAGACGTGACATTTTAGGCCTACTCCCTTCCAACCGCTAGAAGAAGCCATATTTACAACCACAAATTTCCACTTTGTACAAGAGGTTAATTTCTTTGTTCATTATCGCCGATGACAAAAGTAAAATTACAGAAAACGGCAATTCTGATGTACTGGCCTTTCCGCCCAGTCCTCATTCATAACAAGCTGTGAATGCATAAACATTGACTCTGCCTTCTCTCAGAAGATTGGTGAATTCGAATCTGTGAGCCGCCGTGTGTTGTCCTAATGAACTCGAGACGTTTTCCCCCCCCTCTCCGCTCCCGACGTCAAGAATGTGCTTCGGTTACGCTTGGCCGCGGTCGGCCGCCTTCGTGCCTCCTCCCCTCCTTTCCCCTCCTCGCGGCCGTCTGCCGGGCGGAGAATTGCATGAGCCGGGCCACTCGTCTCTACGCTTTCGTTCGATGCGTGTGTCCGCTCGCCTCGAGGCCGTCACGGCACCAGAGCCACGTCTTTTTAGTAAGCTGGTAAGCTTTATCTTCAACTCCTTGTCTTAGTATAATTATTGTCTGCTTCTCTCAGCGTTTAGTCTCCGTTTGCTTTGCTCGTTTGGTGCCATGTCGGCCGCGAGGGGAACGGAACTCCGCGACGTCATTTAGTTTCTTAAATGATAATTCTGAATATTTGTTTGTTAATTGCATCTGTAAACTCCACTAGCTTGCCATACGTTAGTGTGTCAATCTTTTGCCGTGTACCGTTTAATGGTCATTAAA
>PNEQ01096579.1:0-18453 GCA_003012365.1 Medauroidea extradentata | reverse complement strand
AAAAAAAAAAAAAAAAAAAAAACTCTTCAACTTTTTTTGCGTACACGAAAAATGTCAAATATCCGCTATTCTAAAAATATGAAAACGGAATGAATTGCATATATGACAAAAGTCAAGTCAGCTTACTAAGTACTAAATATGTACAAAGTTTGACAAAAACAGAAAAATATTTCCTCAACATGTCAAATTATGATAAAAACTGAACACGAAGTTATCAGTATAACTTGATAAGCATACTTTCCTCAAAGTGGGTGCAAATTAATTCTGAAAGTTTAACTCGTTTACGTACATATAGGTCTACTAGCTGGCCAGCTGCGGCTTTGCCTGCATGAAATTATGTAATGTAAACAGTAACTCTGGATAAAATATGTGATGAAGACATTTAACAGCTAGCGCATTCAATAACAGTGAACTATTCTTTTTTTTAGATCAGTGTAAAGAGCGAGCGCAATATGCTAGAATGTTGTCATAGTAATTCTAATCGCAAAGTCTTGCACGGGATACGAACTCGTAACCCCACCCTTCCCACACCACAAACTTAACTATCGAATTTCAAAAAATTCATTCTTAGTAGGTGCTTGCGGGCCAAGGGGAATATTCCCTCAAAATTTCATGGTTCTAGGTCCAGCGGTTTGGGCTGTGCGTTGATGAGTGATCGAGTGTGTCATTTTATATATTAAGATTAAATTATAATATTAATTGAGAATATTGGTGTACCATCTTCTAACACGATGGACCTATAAAAATAAAAACTTTTGATAGTAAAGTTTCTAAATAATAATTGACATGCTATCTGTCATGCATTTCTTCAGATACATGTATTAGAAATTTTGTATCCATGTCGTGAAATTTTCAAAATTCGGTCGTAGGTGTATATATTACGAAACATAACAGGAAACAACAACTTTAAAATCATGTAACCTTACTTAGTACTAAATGTGTACAGAGTCAGAAGAAACTTTGAAAAAAAAAATCCTCAGATACATCATTTCATAAAAAAGAAAGAAAACACAGAGAGCAACAGTTTTGAAAAAATTAATACGGCATGAACAATATGCATAAAACGTAAGTCACTGTATTTTGTACTATACGTGCATATCGAGTTAGATGAAATTCTGTTTAATGATTTTTTTAGATACCTCGTGTGATAAACTATAGTTTAAAATTGATCCACTGTGTACTGTGAACACAGCATGAACAACTTACATACATGTTGTGTCACTTTACTTCGAAATATGTGTGTACCAAGTTTGATGAAATTTTGAAAAATGGTTAGTCAGTCATCTTGTGTGATACGAAAGTCTTTCAATTTTAATCATTTAGATGCCGTGAAAACGGTATTAACAGATGCACGTAAAAGTCAACTTCACTTACTAAGAACTGTACAAGTACAGCGTTTTATGCAGTTATGAAGCATGGTTCCTTAGATATCTTTTGAGATAATAATATGGTCAAATGTCTGACATTTAGAAAATAAGAACAGGACATGAACAACAACTAATAGCCAGTTCACCTTTTTAAGTACTATATACTGTATTCCGAGTTTGAAGTTGGTCTGAAAAATGGTTTCTTAGATAACTAGTGCGGTAAAATTATGTCCTAACAACTTCAATTTTTAATATTGGAATATAGAATTAACAAAAAAAGACAAATCAATTTAATACGTATTATAAGTGTTCCAATTTTGATGAAATTCGAAAAAATATTTACTTAGATAAGTCATATTATGTCAACAAAATAATTAATATATATTACTACCGTTTTAAAAATATATACAGTACATACGATAAACGAAGTAAACAA
Organism: Medauroidea extradentata; assembly: GCA_003012365.1. NCBI lineage: Eukaryota > Metazoa > Arthropoda > Insecta > Phasmatodea > Phasmatidae > Medauroidea > Medauroidea extradentata. The sequence goes on along the minus strand of PNEQ01096579.1, from coordinate 16,650 downwards.
AAGTTGACTCAGCTTACTAAGTAATATATGTGTAACCAGTTTAATAAAATAAACTTCTGTGATGAGTTTATTCTAAATAGAAAAAAATTGCCCCCGTTTTCAAAATAAGCCCAAAAGATAAACGAAATACAAAAAAGTCCTATCAACTACCTAAGTAGTATCTGCCTGCCAAGTTTAGTGATTAGAGGTACGTACGTTTCGCAGATACATTCCAGGTCAGGTTGAACGCCAATTATGTATACTTCATTGTCATGTCTGTGATTTGCTGGCGGCTGTTACGAAACGCGTTTGACTACTGCAGGCCAATAGTAAATAAGGAAATAATGCGAAGTGCTATCGCTTGCTACCTGCTTGTACGGTTATAAGCCAATATATAATCGATTGTGGCCAGTGGTTGTATAGGACTGACAAGTCTAGGCTGCCGCCAGATGAATCCGCGAAATTTACGTACCTCTATTAATGATCTTTGGAAAAATGTTTCTTTAAAGATGTCAATTATGTTTAAACTATAAAAATGGCTCTTGAATGCATTGCATATACAGCATCTGTAGTTAACAATTCTCCAAATGAATAATGCACAGATACACATTCTACTCGACTTTTTCCATAATATGTTTGCTGTCATTCGTAAGTTTCACTAATGTGATTACATTCCATTATTTGCAGTAGGCTATGTCAGCCACTATTTTGAAAACAGCTCAGGTATGTATGATAGTGTTCAGGACGTTGCCATGTGGTTGGTGAGGAGAATAGGTTAGGCCGGGAGATGGAGGGGGTTCGAGCACAACATTTAAACTCGGCGTGAAGAATAGCGATTACATTTGAGGAAAAAGCTTTGGTTACAGTGTTTGCACAACTACACGGCTCGTGAAAAACCAAGTAGACACGAACATATATCGTGAGCAAGACAGTAAATACATTCTTTTACAACTCAGCACTTAGCTAACTTCTTGGAAAAATTCTGCTTCGACAGTATGAAGTTTGTTACTTCTTACTTCGTCTGAAATAGGCCTACGTGAGTTTGCTGGGTACATTTATGAGAGTCTCTTACACGCTATCGTAGAATGAAGTTCCTGGGTTAGCCTTGGTTATGTGACATATCGAGTTACTGTTTTTGGGTAGGAGGATACTAGACGATTACAATACAATAAGAAATAAGGATCCTAGTAATTTCAACTTAATTCCATACTAATTTATTTTAGTTTCGCTGTATTTAATATAATATTGAAGTGGCCAAATTTGAGTATAATATGTCCCACATCCATTATTTTTCTACTTTAGTTGACACTGTTATAATTTTTAGGTCGTATGTGTCATGATTATCGAAATACTGATAAGGAAAAAGCGTATTAGAACGTTGGAATCAACAAGCACAACTGAAAATGAACTTTCAAGAGGTTACACGCCAGTTAACATTTTTAATACTTTTATTATTCACTCAAATATATTGTCAGATGCTCATTTGAAATCAAGTGATCAGTAAATTTTACAGAGTTAAACTTTCTGTAAGCAAACAGGATAAATGCTGTTAATAACTTGGCCCACGGTGTAAACGAATCCTTGAATGATTACTGCACTGAAAATATTTCTTTTTTGTAAATAGTTTAAATAGAAAACTAGAAACTATTAAGAAAACACTTTGTGTCACTGCAAGTAATTGTTGTATGTTTACAAACAATGGCTGTATATTCTCATCTAGTTTCTTATTAGTTGTTAGAGGTACGTAAATTTAGCGGATTCATCTGGCAGCAGCCTAGACTTGTCAGTCCTATACAACCACTGGCCACAATCGATTATCTATTGGCTTATAACCGTACAAGCAGGTAGCAAGCGATAGCACTTAGCATTACTTCCTCATTTACTACTGGCTTGCAGTAGTCAAACGCGTTTCGTAACAGCCGCCAGCAAGTCACTGACATGACAATGAAGTATACATAATTGGCGTTCAATCTGACCTGGAATATATCTGCAATATTTACGTATCTCTATCAATTGTACAAGACCTAGTTGTCTCCAAAAGTTATTGTGTCAACAAAGTTGGAGGCCGCGGGGACCAAGTGATCAAACCATTCGCCTCCCACCAAGGCTTCGATTCCCGGCGGGGTCGGTATCCTGATTTTCGCATGTGGGAATCGTGCCGGACGATGCCGCTGGTCGGTGGGTTTTCTCGGAGATCTCCCGCCTACCCCACCCTGTCATTCCGTCGCTGCTCTATACCCACCTAAGGTCACCCCTCACCAGCGCTAATATCTCACACAGCAAAGAAGTTCTTAAAAAGATTTTAATCATGTCATACATCATATCATGACAGTTTCCCGAAGATGATTATGTTTTTCGTTAATAACTAATACGTGTACGAAAATTTCATTGGGGTTTGATGGTAATTTTAAACGAGTAAACGTGTTTAACCACTTAAAAATATATTATGCTATTCTTGCAATATTCGACGTATAAATAATTTGGGACATAGTTAAAATAGTGTTTTCTAATAAAAAGATGGCTTGTCGTGGTAGGTAGATTTTAGTTTTCCTTTTCTTTCTCTTGTAAGACGTATATTAGATCAAGTAAAAAAAAAAAGATTGAGTTTTTAAATTTTGTAGGAAATGTTAGGAAATTATAAAAAAAATACTAGGTAAAATCAGTACTTTTGACAATTCTGGAAAGGTGTTCTTGACTTTTGGGATTCAGCTACTTCACTAGTTTCTTGTCTTTCGACATTTTGGCGGTCGGTACAGCTGCCATGTTCTGGAAGTATGTTGTCAAATTGTTCCATAACATAACATAACATATGTTCGACATGCTTCCTGAAGATGGCGGCTGTAACGACTAACCGAAACGTCTAAAGACAAGAAAGGACTCGCGTTGGTGATTCTCAGAAGCCAAGAACATGTACAGAACACAACGTCTGTGAAAGCCTGCGATCTACCGGGTTTATCAGCTATGAGTCGACAGGCGCGTTTACTATCCTTGGTCGCTACTTCCAAACATATATGAAAACACTTTGATTTTTTTTTTGTTCAAACGACGTTTATATTCTCGACGTACTTATCGCTACGTACTATACTCAAGCCACCCTATCGATTGCCGATATAAAATTAAGTGTTCTACAAGATTTGACTTGTAAAGACCAACAAAATGACGTTTCGCCGCTGGGCGGTACGTCACACGACGAAGCCGACAACACGTCTTCATTGGGCAGACGCTCTCTAAACAAAGCATAAAACAGAATGTCAATACATGCATAAATACCGTCGTAAATGTACCTAACTTGTAGGCTATCTTCCAAGAATATTAGTGCAGACAGCAGCTGTTTATTAGCTGCTCGCTGACAGTGAAATAGTCCAGTATTCAGTAACAATTTTATTATTGGCTCAGCTACTTCCAGGAAGTGTCGAGTAAGTCAACGGCCAATTATGAACGTGATACAGACCTATAGTTGCTGAAACTCTAGCTCGCGCCTAAAAAAAAAAAAAAAAAAAAAAAAAAACGCGAATTTTTCAGGTCCCTTCTTATAGGTTGAGATAATGGTATATCACGAAAATTTTTGTACTAACATACCCTTGAAAACGCTATAGTTATTTACAACACACATTATTGGGTGATGCACGTGTGACTCAGCGTGGCTGTCTGCAGACCAATTATAGGCATACATTATTACAACAGCAGGATTCTTATAGGCTCAGTTAAATAGGGCAACAGCTCCACGTACAAGCGAATTCCAGTAATCTTCTGGTAAACTGAACGTACCTTGAAACCCAGCAAACAGTCGGGTTTTCGTACGATAAACCATCATCTCTACTTATATAGGTAGGCGGTGCATCCTGTATATTTACGATAGTTTTTATTCCAGTTTTAAGAATTTCACAGCAATATTTTACTAGGCGGTCATATCTCCTATGACTCACCTTCGACCTTCTACACTCGCCCCTGACGTGCTTGTGCTTACTGAAGGGAAAGTGGCAGTGTGTGTAGTGGTTAGAGATCACCGACATCAGGCGATGAGTGGTCGGATGTGAGAGCGACTGATGCCGGGGAAGGGATGCCTTCAAGGTCAAGTGCTGGGAACACGCGACTGGAATACATGACAGCTGACTGCCGTGTAAAGAGTCAGTGGGTTCCAAGTAAGCACGTGACGAGGAGGAAATTATCTTTGGTTAGTTAGCTTCTCTGGTGAAAATGTTGTTGTTAAATAAATCTGGGGAAAAATATATCGGAGATGCCACAGTGTCGTGGTTTCATTCATTGTTTACGTTAAGTCCTAGCTAGTTTGCAATTCCTGTCAGCTGTCAACTGCTGACTCGTGAAAAAACGCCTTTAGCGCGCATGAAAGTAAAACTGAATTCAGTGGTGTACGCCTGTTGTGAACTCCACTAGAAGCTCGTAGTAAAATGCATAATACTCTTGTCAGTAAGAATCATTGCATAACGCCTAAAACTTGCCGTCAGTGACGCTATTCTCTGACTCGTTTGTTAGTCATACAAGCCGGCGAATCAGGGAAAGCCATTGCCGTTGCATAACTCAATGCGTAGAGACCTGAAAAATTTGCGTTTCCATTTGGGTACAGGCTAGAATTCCAACACCTGTAAGTTTGTGTCACTTTCGCAATTGGCCATTGACTGATCTGACATCTCCTGGAAGTCTCTGAGTCAATAATCAAATTGTAACTGTTACAGACATGTGTCACTTTGATAGCAGTCAGCTACTGAACATCTGCTGTCTGCTACAGTTCACAAATATTCTTGCAGACTAGCCTACAGGTCAATGAACCTGCGAATTTGTCCAGTCTCTATCAGTGCACTATTAACGCTGTTTTGGTCTGTGCATAACTGAGCGAATGGTATTCACATGCAGGATATATAGAGACATGACAATGTTGCGGGTATAACGCCCTTTAGGCTAGACTTCACATACCTGTGAATTATTAAGTAACTTCCATTTCTTCACAGGCTGACGTCTCAATCAAACTTTGAACTGGGCTGTCTGCGATTAGACTCTCGTTTTGCTGTTGGCGTGTTCTTTGTTCTAGAGTCTTCCAGGGCGTATCTAATAACTCTTCACCTAATAGCAAAGTAAAACGTATGAACGATCTTTAGGATTCTATCTCGTCCTGAAACGAACCCGCGAAATTTTCCAGTCTCTAAGGATACAGTCGCGACACCCCTCAAACATAATGAGCAGAGACTGGAATTTCAGTGCTTGATATTTCACTGATTGTAACCACTGAACTGGGTTTAGAGCGTAGTGTAATTTGAGGTAAAGAATGGTGTCTGTTAGGCTATACCCGTCTGCGGTAGAAGCCCGTTACCTCATATATACACAGTAAAAAAAATTTGTACTTTTACAAAAACGTTTTTTGGAAACCAGTTTCCAAAAAAGTTTTTTGTAACATTACGAAAATATTTTGTAAAATTTACAGAAATCTTGTAAATTTACAAATTTCTTTGTATATTTACAAACATTTCTGTAAATCTACAAACAAATTTTGTATATTTACAGCTAATATCTGGTTCAGTTTACAATAATTGCTTGTAGTGTTACGAAAATTTTTTTTGGAAATAGTTTCCAAAAAAAAATTTTTGTGAAAGTACGAAATGTTTTGTAAAATATGAAAAGTCTCCTAGGAATATTTTGTTTCAATTCGAAAAAGCAGCTCATTAGCATTATTTTACTAGTTCCTAAAGTTGTTTACCATATTTGTAACCACTTAAAAAAAGTTTCTGACATCTTTCTTTTATTATCTGACTGATAACGTTCTGATATTACGTTACAAGAATTTCCTTGTAAATGTACAAATTTTTTTTTTACTGTGTAGAGACACTGGAAAATCGTGGGAATAATTGGCTGTTTACTATGATCCAACGTGATGTATATAACACTGAATGTTTCGTATCAACATTGGCTCTCGTTTATTTGTAGCAGTTTTTCTCTCTACAACAGGCCTAGTTAGAACTGCATAGTTTGAACACACAGCGTGTGTGATTTGTCCCAAAACTGTTCATACGTGTCACGGTTAATGTAATACAGTTTATTGGAGACCATTTCAAACATTTTCGCGATTTTCCGGTGTCTGTACTTATGTATAATATCCTTGTCAACAAGGGTCATTTTAACAGCTTTTAAATGTTAACAACAGTAATGCCTTCGCTTTTCGTCATACAAACCGGCTAATCAGTGCAAGTATTTGTCTTTGCGTAGCTCAATTCACTAGTACAACTTTTTTGGTCTGTGTAGTATCCACATGCAAGATAGAGCCACGACACCCCTCAAACATATAAGTAGAGGCTTGACAAATCTTCGTGTTAACTGACCTATAGGTTAGCTTTCAAGAATACCTATGTACACGAGCAAATGGCAGCTGTTCATTGGCTGCTCGCTGACACATACTGATACCCAAGAGCGCACCCAGTATATTGGCTTGGAGAGAGCATAAGACCTAATAAATAACAAACTAAGCAAGCTACAGTCAGGTGAATCTCGGCATTACAGTATACCGGCAGTATGTTGAGAAACATGCGAACACACTTTGCTTGCAGTAACCTCTCAACACACCTGCACAAGTAGTTCACACATTAATTAATATGAAAAATTACAAACTGGGCCTTTTTGGAGAGGGGGCACGTTCCCCCCCCCCCCCCCCTTGGGTGCGCTCATGGACTTGCACCACTTGATTGGGTCTGCAATTATTTTAATATTTATTATTTATTAAGTGCTTTCCAGGATGTGTTAAATAAGTAGAGGCGGGAAATATTCGCTGGTTCACTACCCTGTAGGCTATCCTCCAAGAACGTGTGTATATTCAAGCAGACATTATCTGCTCACTGGCTGCTCGATGACGCAGTGATATGGGCCTGCATTTAGTTGCTTCTGTACTATTGGTCTAAGCCACTTCCAGCAAGTGTCCAATAAGTCTAGGGTACAATGCGGAGGTAACACCAGCCTACACTTGATTATATTCTAACTTATGCCCAAAAGAATACGCGAATTTTTCACGCCCCTACATAAGGTAGCTGCCAGCCACGAACATTTAAAACTATAAAACAAAGGAAGATAGAGATAACAGTTTTTTACTGTGATAAGGCATTACTTCAGCATATTCGCTTGATCAGGAGTCAAAGGTACAAAAATTCGGCGCCAGAAAAAAAACACAATTCTAGGTAACATATTTCTTCAGAATATCGATGAACCGCTAAGGGCGATGTAAGCTGGCGTACTGAGTCAGTGTTGCAAGCCACTGAACTGGCATACAGGATTTTAAAGTTGGTAGTAGGTATTGATCAGGAAGCAGATAGTAAAAGTGTCATAATTACTGTGTTAGATAACGAGAACCTTTTTGACGAAGACACCTGAATTGAGCTACAATTCCCCCTCTCCTTTCCTAATATGAACGTCAGAACACGTCATGAACGATGGAAAGAGGCAGAATTGCAATGTTTATAATATAATTTACCTTATTACATTTAACTTTTCAACCTACTCAATAAAACTGTTTGTTAATGGCATGCGTTAATTCGGATGCATAGCTCCATTTCGTTGTTATTTCATTGTAACATTTATTTTTCGTTGATAACTTGTCCGACGGAGGAGGGGAACTTGAACAATCTCCGGTTGAGGATTTGTTTTACTTTTTCCAATCACAAGAAATCCTTGACGGGCGCATGGACGTTAAGGCAATTAAATTAGAAGACGCGGAAATCTCTTCGCGAAAATTCAGGGTCCCTGCCAATGGAATTACAGATAATGCCCTTGTATGTAGAGGGCAGTGGAGTCTAGTTTGCCACCAAATAATAACGTGTATTTGGCACGTCTTTATCAGCGAGTGTCAGCTGTTCTTGTAAGACACGTCTTGTGCTAGTGTTATGTGTGTGCGATGACGTAACTGGAAGACTGTGTTTAGCGCCCAGGTGCCAAGTCTACGTCTTACCTTGTTAGCAAGTTCCAACAACAAGCGTTGTCTTCCTCCACCGTGTGTCGTCACTCTGTGGTCCGCCTGGCTATCACAGCCCAAAAGAAAAATACGTTCCAATAATAATTCATTTTCCTCAAACGCACCACACTTAGTGCGGAATTCAACATTCTAAACTGGCAAAGACAAGTACGAATAGCCATACATGAGAATAACAAGACCTGGTCACCGACTGCAGCGTTTTCGTAGTTCATGGTTTCCCCTAGATGGTACGTTCCGCCGGTGCTCCATCCTAACGTCATTTATTCCAAACAACTGCAAATAACTCGAATATATTTTAACCATATGCTTTGAACAAGTTTGAGACTGTTTACAGTCATACGATACACAATTTTGTCTGAGCGTTTTTAAAAATAATGTATCGTTTGCTAACAAAAAATTATTTGACTTGATTTCCGCTTATTTTGACAACAAAATATGTGATATTGCAGGAGCAAAAATCTAAAAATCCATTTGGTGTATTGCAACAGAAAAATGCATCTACAAACAATGATACATAAGTGTTAAAACTGTAATGATGAATTTTTTATATAAGTATTAATTTGCGTTAAAATATTTTCGAAACCACTACAAAAATAAAGAGGACCTTAGGCGTTTTAGAATTCTCACGAGCTGGAGTACGGTAGGTTATGTCAGTCGCGTGACTAGGTATTGTTGGTCGTCAGGATCTTGGTTTACGCTTGCAATGCTGTTCTGGGTTTTAATATGGCGAGAACCATAACAATCACACAATGATTAGGGACTGGAAAATTTCGCGAATTCAATGACCTGCAGGCTAGAATCCATTGTACTACGCATACTCAAGCATCGTATATTCGTCGACTAGCTGCTACTCAGTGGAACAGCAGACTATGAACGAATATACGGAGCTTGAGTAAGCATAGTACAAAGGAATCTAGCCTGCAGGTCATTGAATTCGCGAAATTTTCCAGTCCTTAACAATGATACGTAATTAGTGTCCTGAGGAATTCGTGTTTTGTTGTGGGTACACGATATAACTCAAATAAGCGTATGATAGTGTCACTGTCACAACTGGCCCTTGACATATTTAACACCTCATGGTGGATTCTGAGCCAATAATAAAGATGTAACTAACTGCAGGCCCATTGATCGTGTCAGCGAGCAGCCAATGAGCTGCTGCTGCCTACTTGGGTACACATATTCTTGGAGGCTATCCTAAAGTTCAATGAACCCGCGAATTTTTCCCGTCTCTAAATATTGCAGGATCATGTTGCTGTGTCACAGTTGTTCCTACTGTCTGTGTGTTAGTGGCGTAGTGTGTGGCATAGTAACATGTTATGCACTGCTGTGATGATGGCCCACAGCAACATGATCCTACCCGCGCGCTATCAACCATACGTCATGTATTACCAACTGTAGCGCAGAAACCTATGTTCGTATAACACTTTTTGTACCTCTACACGTGAGGATTGTTTCCCTAGAATATTGACATGGAATTTTTCAACATCCTGTGTTTTGAACACAATGCAGGCAGTTTGACTTCGTTGTGGTTTCGGCTATGTGAACTGTATACAATTTTTTTTTTTTTTGGCCAATATGAGGAGTTGATTGAGGAGTTGTCAGGTGAAATTTGGTCAAAGATAAACTTTACTCGAGGTACGTTTTGAGCACCTGAAGCTGAAATTTCGCCTTACCCACTCTACTCTCGTGAGCTTTTGTAAACAACCTAAGAGTGCGACATAGACCTACATCAATAAACTCTCAAAATGTCTTTTAAAATCGACGGAAATGTCATTGCCGGTACGTAAAATATAAACACGATAATCGTTGAGAACATATACTGACAACTTCGAAACGAAATATTTTAGCCAGAGAATGATCAAGCAGTGAGCTATTTTGCGACAGCAACATTTCTTGCTTACAATTTCAGAGTAAAAAGTCGTGCTACAGGAAAGCGTCAGGACTGCAACAAACTTACAAAGCTGACAAAAAATCCGGTTACCTAATATTGTCCCGCCTTTGTTATTTAAATGACATAAACCATGAGAGTCCAATGTAGGGTTTTAGAGATATTTAACACCATGCTAGAACACGTACCTAGTAAATATATGAAAACTATTATGAGTAGATTGAACGGAGAATGTGGAGAATATTAATGCGGCACGCTCAACTAAGCAGACTAGATGATGGAAGATGGCACAAAACAATATAGCACTGAAAACCCCATGGAAGAAGGAGAGATAAACCAAGGAGAATGATTAATATAGAGGCAAGGAGAACAAGAACCCATGATCGTCAGACATCTACAAGGAGATTTCATAGACAAAAAAATTACGAATTGGGTGTGAGAAACGGTGAGTGAGAGATTTTGGTCAACGCTCAACATTGAGGTCTTTAGCGCCGGTGAGGGGAGTATGGAGCAGTGCCGGAATGAAGGAAAGAGGGAAGCGGGAGATCCGCGAGAAAACCCGCCCAACAGCGGCATCGTCCAGCACAATTCCCACATGCAAAAATCCGGGGACCTGCCCCGCCGGGAATCGAACCCGGATCACCTTGGTGGGAGGCGAATGGTCTGACCATCGCGACCCCCTGATGCTGTAACAAACACCCACTTAAAATAAAGTAATAATCTACATCTTTTAAACAATTAAGACTGATAAACTCTTACACATTGCAATTATAGTAATTTTACAACTACCAATCACTGATAAACTCTTACACATTGCAATTATAGTAATTTTATAATTACCAAACACTGATAAACTCTTACACATTGCAATTATAGTAATTTTATAATTACCAAACACTGATAAACTCTTACACATTGCAATTATAGTAATTTTATAACTACCAAACACTGATAAACTCCTACACATCGCATTTATAGTAATTTTATAATTACCAAACATTGATAAACTCTAACACATTGCATTTATAGTAATTTTATAATTACCAAACACTGATTAACTCCTACACATCGCATTATAGTAATTTTATAATTACCATACACTGATAAACTATTGCACATTGCAATTTTAGTAATTTTAGAATTATCAAACACTGATAAACTCTTACACATTGCAATTATAGTAATTTTATAACTACCAAACACTGATAAACTCTTACACATTGCAATTATAGTAATTTTATAGCTATCAATCACTGATAAACTCTTACACATTGCAATTATAGTAATTTTATAATTACCAAACACTGATAAACTCTTACACATTGCAATTATAATAATTTTATAATTACCAAACACTGATAAACTCTTACACATTGCAATTATAGTAATTTTATAATTACCAAACACTGACAAACTCTTACACATTGCAATTATAGTAATTTTATAATTGCCAAACACTGATAAACTCTTACACATTGCAATTATAGTAATTTTATAATTATCAAACACTGATAAACTCTTACACATTGCAATTATAGTAATTTTATAACTACCAAACACTGATAAACTCCTACACATCGCATTTATAGTAATTTTATAATTACCAAACATTGATAAACTCTTACACATTGCATTTATAGTAATTTTATAATTACCAAACACTGATTAACTCCTACACATCGCATTATAGTAATTTTATAATTACCAAACACTGATAAACTATTGCACATTGCGTTTATAGTATTATAATTACCAAACACTGATAAACTCCAACACATCGCATTTATAGTAATTTTATAATTACCAATCACTGATAAACTCTTACACATTGCAATTATAGTAATTTTATAATTACCAAACACTGATAAACTCCTACACATCGCATTATAGTAATTTTATAATTACCAAACACTGACAAACTATTGCACATTGCGTTTATAGTAATTTTATAATTACCAAACACTGATAAACTATTGCACATTGCGTTTATAGTAATTTTAGAATTACCAAACACTGATAAACTCCTACACATTGCAACTATAGTATTTTTATAATTACTAAACACTGATAAACTCCTACACATTGCAATTATAGTAATTTTATGAATTACCAAAACACTGATAAAATATTACACATTGCATTTATAGTAATTTTATAATTACCAAACACTGATAAACTCTTACACATTGCAACTATAGTAATTTTATAATTATCAAACACTGATAAACTCTTACACATTGCATTTATAGTAATTTTATAATTACCAAACACTGATAAACTCTTACACATTGCAATTATAGTAATTTTATAATTATCAAACACTGATAAACTCTTACACATTGCATTTATAGTAATTTTATACTTACCAAAACATTGATAAATTATTACACATTGCACTTATAGTAATTTTATAATTACCAAACACTGATAAACTCTTACACATTGCAACTATAGTAATTTTATAATTACCAAACACTGATAAACTCCTACACATCGCATTCATAGTAATTTTATAATTACCAAACACTGATAAACTATTGCACATTGCGTTTATAGTAATTTTATAATTACTAAACACTGATAAACTCCTACACATCGCATTTATAGTAATTTTATAATTACCAAAACACTGATAAAATATTACACATTGCATTTATAGTAATTTTATAATTACCAAACACTGATAAACCTCTACACATCGCATTTATAGTAATTTTATAATTACCAAAACACTGATAAAATATTACACATTGCATTTATAGTAATTTTATAAATACCAAACACTGATAAACTCCTACACATCGCACTTATAGTAATTTCCCTCAAGTAAAATATTTTTCAGTTCCATACCTTTTATACGACCGCATGTTAAGAGTAGGGATTTGGTTATTTTTGCTACGTACCCAAAGTAAAAACTGTTCAAACTATATAAATGAAATAATTTAGAGCGAAAAAAAATGTACTAAGCTACATAATGACACGTTTGTTGCTTTACGTAAAATTGTTTTGTGTAAAAGAGTTTTTGGGTTTACCTCAAAATTAGCATACCATTGAGTAGCTGTATTTTTCAAGAATAATTTAACGCTAATTATCAAAGGTGTGTTATTCTGTAGCCTAATACATTCATTTTCGCTCTAAATTATTTATTTTGTATCGTTTGAATAGTTTTTACTCTGGTTAAGTAGCGAAAACATTCTGATCGCCACATTGACATGCACTTTTATGAAAACTAACGAACCTGAAAATATTTTGTTTGTAGAAAATACTTGTTAATACACTGTTATAGATGCTACAGATATTATAGTGCAGAGCAATCTTAAAAGATCACACCGTAATTTTATTTTTGGGAAGTATGGCCCAATATTTAACTAACGCTCATCTCTGTCTGTTTTATAAATCAAGCTGGTTTTTTCTTTTTTAGATTCAACAGCATGAAAAATCTGGTTTTACTCATTTTGAAGGGATCTAACACATATTTCAACTAGGCGTGTAATATATTAAAAAAAAATACAGATAAGCATATTTTAAAGTGTGTTTTATTCTCGTGGATAAAGATGTTGGCACTAAGTTGGGGTCGTCGTATACCACGGCTTCAATTTTATCTCAGTGTGTTTGTAAAAACGCTTTTTCACGTTGTTATTCCATGTGTGTTCATGGGCAAATATACGAAAAAAAGAAAGCATACTTCCGATAAGGACGAAATGTCTTTGCAAGTACACTGTGCTCATTAAAAACAGTGTTTACTGAACTATGCTACAGACTTTCCGCTAGTAAAATGTTATGGTAACCGCTTTAAGTCCCATAGTAAAAATGTATTGGCGGTAATCTTGCACGCTAGTTCAGCGCTTGGCTCGTTGTGACGATGTGGCATTTGATGCTCGCAGCAATGTCGCCCTTATAGCTCCGTCACATCTGATCCTCTAACACACACGTAGACGGCGCCTAGTGTAAACCATCAGAAAATGAGCGACTCACTACATGGCACCAAGGTTAGGTTTACGTGTAAGCTAGATTACAATAACATGTTTGCACTCCTGCGAGAATTTTTCATTTGTTGACCCCACGTCTTTGTTGGAAGATATATTATAGTTTGACGTAGGCCGTGTTTCTAATTTAGGATTCTAGATTTGGCTTGTAATGAAAATTCTAATTCCATAAGTTTGAAAAAAAAAACGTATCGTTAAAATATTTGTTATCTAGCTTTAACAGCGCGCGTATATGTATATAGTTTATTTAAAGTTTACATTACCTTCGGAAGTATTTCTGAAGTAAATACCACACAGTCAAAACTAAATAGACGTATTCTACAACATCTGACCATAATCCATGAAACCCTTCACATTTTGCAATGTACCACAGAGAACAATATGAGAGCTGTCGATTATGTTAATTCTTTATGGGATAGCGTATAAGAACTACCGGTCCTTTCTGAAGTTCCAACGTAAATATGTTTCTCAAATAAGAGGTTTTATATTTCCTGTGCTTTTGCTTCGATGACTGTAAACTAGATAAAGTAAATTTACACCATTGATTAACATCCGTGTTCCAAACTACGAATACTAAGCCACAACTCACCAAATAACCAAACTTTTTATTGAGATGCTACCTTTACTAGTCAGAGAGTCAAGTTGTCTCCGACTGCTAAAGTCTGGTTTTCTTCGGCGTGTTAATTCTTTGTATTGTTCAATTGGGTGGCTGTTGCGTGTACTGTATTTAGCAACATTTGTTGCGTTCTAAAATTTAACTACAGAAATACCAAATTTCCCATAATTTCAATAGGCTATAGTTAAACCGTGCCACAACCACAAAGATTGTTAAAAATATCAAACATCAAGGCGATTTAACGCTAGAGTGTCCTGGAATGTAACTGCTGTGGTTACGAAACACTCGCGATGTCAGACGTGCCTGCTTACACGGTGCAAAGAACAAGTTTGCCTGAACGTAAGTACTTTTCAGTAATGAATATTCCACCACCGTGAAACCTAAACTCTGTCGTAAATTTATTGACGTTTTCAATGTTTGGACAGGCTATGGGGTGACGTAGATGCATTTCGCAACTTAACTCAGCTCTTTAGAAAGCGTCTTCTTATTTCATCTCGCTGTGTAAATGTTAGCATAGGATTAGATCTCACGGCCGGTATTAACACAACACGCATGTGTCGTGGTTTGGAAATATTCAGACAAGTGAAACTAGTTAATTGTTATCAATATGTACAGGCGCTACAGGAAGGCGTCATCAATTCCTGTAAACACATCCCGAGACCAGCAACTACTCCGAAGAGTGCGTGATTGTCTACGACGTGGGCGGGCACGATGATGCATTACTAAGAACGTGCGTCATCTTAAGAGTTAGTGGATCTGGCTGTAGCGTGGTACGGAAAGTATTTTTTCTTGTATAGCTATTAAAAATGTTTTCAATGCGTTTACCTACGAAAAGAAGACACACTTCAATATGTGTCCCCATGATTTTAAAAATGCCGTCCGCTAATGAAAACATGATTTACAGGCTCCTCAAAAGTGTTAAAAATAACTTTCCACGTTGCTGTAGCTGAGAAAATATCAACCGTAAACCTAAAACTAAAACATAGAAACGTTCACTGGACTTTACCTCAAACTTTCCACAAATAACACAACAGGGTCATCGCTTGAAGTCCAGTTGAAAACTGTTTCTACGAAAACACTGCGCGCTAGTTTCGTCATTCGCGCCTAGAGGCGATAAGGTGTTTGACGGACGTGTTATATTCGACCTATCGCTAGGGCCACGATTTTGTCGCGAAAAGATTTTTGCCCCACTTTGTTTCAGTGACTCACGTGCACATCGGCAGTTCTGTTTCAAGGTTATTGGCAGCGTGTCTATGTTCAGGCACGCTTCTCATTTGACTACACCAATCAGAGTAAAAATATTGTGAGTCTGTACGTCTATAATTTGCCAAGGCCAGTAAGAGTAAAATCATCCAACCACAGACGATGTAGCAGAGCTGCAGATGTGCACATGACGCATCGAAACCAAATGTTGCAAAAATCTTTTCGCCATAAAATCGTGGCTCTACATCGCGTTTCCCGTTTCCGTGCCTCGAACGTAAAGAAAAAAAAAAAAAAAACAAGCGCCCATTAACTGTTAAGAAGCTTCTACAGCGATGACGATTTGTGCACAGGTGCTTATAGTTACTATGATGTGGTGTCAATACCCATGTTTGTCAGACATTTTTGTCTGGTTTTGGTGCATACTATACCACGACCACCTCTCAACATATTGCATACGTATTTTTAACAACCTGTATTTATGTTGTCTTATACCAGGGTTGTAGTCGCGTCTTGTTCGTATCTTGTACCTATGTTTCGCCGTACCTTGCAGCAGGCATCTTCAAGGTGTCCCGAGCAGATATGACTGTTTGCTAGATACCGACAACACGTGACTCCATCCTAGAAGCCGAGACAACAAACTTGACAATGTCCACGAAAGTCCGCAAGCTTCTATCCTGTATATATTTGAAACGTATAAAAGATAAGAAGAAGTCCGCGGGCCGCATTACACGACGCGGCATGTGACAGTTTGAACATACCTTAGGTAGTTATAATAAGTCATTTGGGTAGGTTAGGCAGGACAACACTTCAGCTTGAGGCAGTGTGGCAGTTTGAACATACCTTAGGTAGTTATAATAAGTCATTTGGATAGGTTAGGCAGGACAACACTTCAACATGAGGCAGTGTGGCAGTTTGAACATACCTTAGATATTTATAATAATAAGTCATTTGGGTAGGTTAGGCAGGACAACACTTCAGCTTGAGGCAGTGTGGCAGTTTGAACATACCTTAG